>VWZS01005385.1:365139-386000 GCA_013397075.1 Rhabdornis inornatus | reverse complement strand
CGCTCGGCCCCGCTCGGCCCCGCGGGTACGGCCCAGGGAGACACCCCCCCCCAAACCCCGGGGAACGGCTCCGGTCCCCCGCGTCCTCCCCGGGGGCCGCAAGGTTACGTGCGACGCCGGGGGGTACCGGGGTGACATCGGGGGGTACCGGGGTGACACCGGGGTGACACTGGGCAGAGCCGGGGGGTGCCGGGGTGACACCGGGGGGTACCGGGGTGACACTGGGGTGACACCGGGGTGACACCGGGCACAGCCAGGAGCCCGTGGCGGCCCCGCTGCCCCAGCCCCGCGCCCGGCACACGGACCGAGGCTCCGGGAGCCCCGAGCCCGGCGGGTCCGGGGAGCAGAAGGGAGCGCGGCAGGGTTTGGGTCGGAAGGGACCCCCCGGTCCGGTCCGGTCCCCTGCCGTGGGCACCGACACCTGCCCCTGCTGCAGGTTGCTCCAAGCCCCGCTGGCACCGAACAGATTGTGTCTCTTCAAACAGAAGTCTCTGCAGCCGTGGGGAGAAACGTTTGGAAAATCTTTATTTGTAACAAATAATGGTTGGTGATGGGTTAAAAAAAAACTAAACAAAACGACAAAAAAACCTAACCCCCCCTCCCAAAAAAAACCCAAAATCAAACAAAAAACCCCCAACCAAAACAAAAATTCAAACCAAACAAACTTTTTTAAGAAAGGATGTTCTTTAATGTTTGATCTTTGTAACTTTCAAGCCTAATCAATAAGAAGGGATATTTAATTCATTAAACATATAGCAGCTAACAAGCAAGCTGTAAGTGATGTCCATGTGCCAGAAAAACAAAGTGTAGGGCTTGACATGATTCAGTGGTCCAAGACCTGAGGGAAGAGGTTAACAACTTGGGAGGAAGGATGTTATCACTAATAATGGACACAAAGAGTGCAGAATTTTTAGGCCACAAGGACATTTGACAGGATTCCCAAGATAAGAAATAACTAATAAAACTGACTCAGAGATTGTACTGAAATCAGCTCCAAATGAGTAGAAGGTAATTCTGGCAGGGGGGGTCTGTGGCCATCAAACCACAGACCACTGATGCTAGAAATCAACCAACCCAAAAGAAGAGCAAGATTAATCAGCATGGGAAGTGGAGAATCATTAACCAATAGAGAATACTAATTAATAAGAGAACTACGTAACTTGTAGCCAATGAACACTAATTCCTTTGTTTCCTAAAATGTATAAATTGTTAAAAGTTTTGATGATTGCCATACACGTTTGGTGGAACAATCCCCCATGTACCCAGCGCTGAATAATGCCAACTTTCTAACCAAACAAACTCACTGGAGAATTTATTTCCCATTTCTCTGTGTCACTGTCCAATCCAGCCTTGAACATTTCCAAGAATGGGGCAGCCACAGCTTCTCTGGGCACTCTGTGCCAGGCCCTGCCCACCTTCACGGGGAATTTTCCCAGTATCCCGTCTAACCCTGCCCTCTAGCAGCAGGAAGCCATTCCCCCTTGTCCTGGCACTCCAGATCCTGATAATGATCCCCCATGTAGCTGCAGGCCCGCTGTAACAACTGGGGTGTCTGGGGGACTGAGGTGGGAGCCAGTCCTGGGACAGAGACAGAGATGCTTCTGGCTTGTGGCTGGAGGTCCTGCACTCCGGGGTAGGACAGTACCACCCTCTGTGGATTTCAGTCTCTTTATTAAGAAAAAGGCATATTACAACAACTTCTAAAGTACAGATCCATACTCTAGTCTGTGGCTGTTAACACATTTTGAAAAGCACTTGGTTAAAAAGCAAAGTCAACATGAATGTCATCCTGGCAAATAATGGTGACATGTAGGAAAATGAACATTCAAATACAGCAGAGCAGTGTCAAAGCTTTGGCATCTGTCCCTCTGCGGCGGCGCTCCCCAGCACGAGGCACAGGCGTTTATTGTTCTCACTGAGCTTCACTAACTCAGCCAAGGACAACATTTTTGCTCCAACGAAACCACAGCTGCTCTGGGACCAGGGGAGCTGGGAGCAGAAGTGTTGCCCTCCTCATCCCTCTGCTGAGCCCTCCCAGGGGTGCCAGCATGGCTCTGGGTAGGCAGAGGTGATGTCCCCACCCCACTGGGGTGACCTTGGACATACAGACACTGCTGGTCCCTGCAGGGCCGGGGGGCTGCAGCTCAGGGCTGTACCCACAGCCCCTGGGCAGGAAGGGTCTGCTGCCTCAGACATGCAAAGATTTGGGGCATTCCCACGGCCTGATCGTCTAATTCCTGCCATAATTGCAGCAACAGGAAAGGGGAGCTTCCTTGGAAGCTGTGAGATGACTGAAATCTATCGGGAAGAGCCAGGAGGCACAACCACACCCTGGCCAGGGAGGACCAGGCACCGTTTGGGTGTGGGTTGGCTGCACCTCTCACACACCAGCAGCTTTGCTCCCCTGCTCCTGCCCAAAGCTGTGAGGAGAGGGAGGGTGAGATGAGGGACGGATGTGGTGGCAGTATCGAGTGTCACCCTCTGAGTGTCACCCTCCGTGTCTTGCCCAGAGGAACCATCCTTTCCTGGGGCTGGGACAGCAGCGTCCCTGCAGGGCCAGAGCTGGCAGGGAGGACACAGAGGCAGAAACGGGCCCTGGGGAGCAAAGGGCAGCTCTGACAGTGAGGGGACACGGTGCTCAGATTTGATCCTTGTGCTTTAACAGGCTGTGGTGTCTGGTGGCTCCTCCACAGACGCTGTGCTCATCGATCCTGAGCTCCTCCTGCTCACCCAGCCCGGCACTGCTGATCTTATCCACACATCCCAGATGCCTACATGAGGCAACCCAGAGGCCTAAGGGAGTTCTCTCCCATCCTGTTGCATTCCCTGTAGGACTTGGCAGCCAGGCACCGACAGTGCAAGAGGGTGACAAGAACAGGCGTGCAGGAGGCGTCACTACAGCCAGGCTGGCTCATCAGGGCTGCTGCGACTGGGGGCTGGTGCTCTAGGGAAAAGGCAGGATGGTGTGGCTTCATTGGGGCAGCAGGAGCCAGTCCACAAGGCTGTACACAAGGACTCTGACAGGTTCACCTAATCCCCAAAAATGAAAGTCCTTTGTTGTGCTGCTGATTTACCTTCCTAGTGTGGAGAGCTTGGGGAGAACTTGGGAAAAGCAGAGCAATCCCTTCACACTGCTGGCTCCAGCCACTTCAGGCAGGATGTCTCTTGCTGTGTCACTGCCACCTCTCCTGGGCACCTCAGTCCCTCCAGAGCACCCATCAGCTGGGCCATGAACCTGGCTTTGCTTGCCATGAGGTGATTCACAGAAAGCTTCCTCCCCAGCAGGGCCTGGCCCCAGTTCAGTGTCCCAGCACAGAGCCATGCAGCAGTGGGAAGGTTGGGAGCCTAGTGGAAATGGGAAAGACATGGCTGGGAGTGCTTAGATTAGCCCCAGCAAACACATTCACAAAATATGGCTTTTTAGTTAACAGGGTCAAGAAGGAGAACTTCCTGACTAATCTAAGTCCAGGGGAGTGTGCACCCCGCTGCCAGGACTGGCTCTGCCACAGGAAGTGCATCCTCCCCATCCACTGCTCACCTCCCACCTGCTGCAAGGTGCATTTGAGACATCACTTTCTCAGATAGCATTAGGAAAAATAATAAAATAATAATAGTAATAATAATAATAGTAATAATAATAAAAGGGAAAGATATATTAGCAAACCAAAGACATCAAATCCATAAGCCTCTGCAGAGCTACAGAGCAAAAGGGGGTGCAGAGGAGAGGAGCCTGGCTGTTAGTCTGTAGACAGACAGACAGCTCTCAGCACGTGGTGGTTTACACACACAAGACACAGTTTAACAACGAGCGTTATTGCTATGCTTCCATTTCCAGTCTAATCATTAAGCTTTACAAGTCAACATCAAACAGTGCCCGTTCCATCCCGAGCACGGCGGTGTTGGCGGCTGCACTCCTCAGTCTGTGCTCTCAGGTGCAGGTCGGAGCTGGGTGTGCCCTTTGGACTCCTGAGGAGTGCAGAGCATGGACTGAAGCACCTCCAGATCCCTGCGACACCTTACAGGCTCGGGGCCAGCTTACAGAGCGAGGGGGGAGTCTGTGAGAGCCTCCAGGAGGGGAGGGCAGGCCCTGCCTGGGCCCCAGTGGCTCTCAGGATCCCAGTGGCTCCAGCAGCCTTCTCAGTAAAAAATAGGAATACTGTCTTTTTGATTTTTTTTTGATCATTTTGATCTCTTTGATCATTTTATATAAATACAAAGATTAAAATAATTTATCTCAACATTATTTCTATTACAATCATACAGTATTTTCCCTTCAAAACAAGTGCATGTATGTGTGTATATATATATATAAGTGTATATATAGTATCTCTAGAGCTTCCCTCCACCCCAAGAAAAGCAGCAGTGAGTGAAGCAGGTACAGCACGCAGGAGCTGATCCTTCCTGCTCCAAGGCAAATGTGCCCAAGGAAAAGTGCAGGGCTCAGCCTGACAACTCATTTCCAAGCACATTACATTGGCATGAAGGGGGGAAGTGGGGTGCTTGCTCTCCATCCCTCTGGGAGCCCCCCTGGCCTCAGGCAGCTCTGCCTGTGGGGCTCCAGACCTGCCCAGCTGCCTGGGGAGGGACCAGCATGGGGACTGGGAATGAGATAACTCCTTGAGCAAGCTGCTAATTACTGCTGGAGAGGAAAGGGCCCTGCAGCTCAGACAGGGTTGCTTCATTTACATACTAGGCACTACGGATGATGATTGCTAGGAAGGTATTTACACAGGAGAAGGATCATACTTCTCCCTCCACTTTTCGATGCTTGGGTCAGTCATAAACACTATGACCTCATGAAGGAGTTTGTAATAAAAATGCAACATACTGTGTCTATCAGGATTGTCTAGGAAGGACAGGAAACAGCTGTGCACACCACAGCTGCAGCAGCAGCCAAGCACACAGGGACAGGCCTCTTTCACCCTAACAGAGGAGAGACAAATCCGCACAGAACCTCTCAGAACCTGAGAGAAACAGCGATTTCCAGAGGCCAATAGCACCTCATGGGCACAACACTCGCAGAACTGTGACACTGGAGCCCTGGGGCTGCTTGTGCAACACCCAACAACCCTCCCCTCACTGTCCCCACTGTGGGTGGGTGACAGCAGGGTCCCAGCACAGCCAGCTCACCCCAGAGCCTGCCTGGATCACTGTGCAGGGGAAACAGGCAGGGAGCATTCTGCAGCCTTGCCAGGGAGCATTCTGCAGCCTTGCCAGGGAGCTCAGGGCTTTTCTCCGAGCTGTTCCTGGTGCTCAGAGCCCCCCGTGCTGCCCTGCACCTGCCCAACCTGTGCGGGCAACCTGGGCACAACCTGGGCATGTGGAGCTCTGCACCACGGCCCGTGAGCACCCTGCCAGGGCTCCTGCAGCCTCCCATGGCTGTGGTAGTCTGGGGGCACAGCTGGGAGCTCTGAGGGCTCTGTGCTCCTGAGGCAGCAGCTCCAGATACCTCAGGGGCTGCAAAAATTCCCACTAGAGCTTTCATGCCCCAGGAGCTGCACACCCCAGCCCAGCTGCTGCCTGAGCACTGTGAGGGGGACCCTGCCCAGCGTGGCCTTGCTGGGATCTTTCCTACACCCAGGGTGTGTTAGGGACCATGGGGACAGCTGGGGAGTCCCAACACTCAGGGGTGCCCTGGGAAAGCAAGAGGGATCTTGCCCTCCGAAGCCTGACTAGTCATATAACAGCAAAAGAAAAGGTACAAAAGCCACTACTTCCTGCCCTGCTAGTGCAGCTCATATGCTTTGGGGTTAGTTTTTACCGAAGAGCTGGCCTGGTGACTGCTGCTGTGAATCTCATAAAGCATTTTAATAGAGTATATAAATATTGAACTACAAAAATAGACAGCTCTGACTGCACGGGCACACTGGGGGTGAGCACGGGCAGGCCAAGCCTCGCTAGTCTATGAGGGTGATGTCTTTCAAGAGGTTTCAAACTGGATTGGAAGGAAATAGGGTCTGATGTCACCCTGCAGCTCCCTCGTGCCCATGCCAGCCGTGGAGGCAGCGAGGGTCCTGCAGGAGGCTGCTGCCCACCAGCCTGGCAGGGCTGGCTGCAGGCAGGGCCCGTGGCCCGGCTGGGCCAGCCAGGCTGGCAGCTCACATGCCAGGGTGAAACCTGCCCCTTGGGTTGCCCTGAGCAGCACAGGTCTGGCAGCAATGGAGCACAGACCTTTGCCCTGCCCAAAGCCCTCCCCTCCTAACAGTGTTTCACAACACACAGGGAGTGGATTGTAAAGCTGACAGTTTGGTTGGAAGTGGGGCTAGGCTGCCCCGGTGGGGTGAAGGCAGCTGTGTATGGCAGCTGTGCTGGGAAGGACAGGAGGCAATGGGGGAGGACTGGGGGCTGCTCAGCCCTCAGCAGCAAACCCAGACCTGGCTGTGGATGTGACTGAGAACCAAAATGCTGGTGCCAAGGAGAGCCCCGTGCAGGGGGCACAGGGTGTACCCTGCTCCAGCAGCACATGGAGCCTGGCTGCAGCTGCCAAGGAGCCACGGGGTGTCCAGCAGGACTGCCAGGACTGCCAATCTCTGTCCAGCTGCCTTGTCTGAGTCCTGCTGTCAAGTGATGAGGGGGAAATCCGTATTGGAGATGGACAGACCGCTGCACAGGGGAGCGTGGGACAGGGCCTGCCCAGCACAGCAGCACTGTCCCTGTGCAAGGGGATCCCTCCATCACCCCCAGGATCCACCTTGCTCAGCTGCCTGCGTTCTGGAGAACCTTCCTGGGGGTGTCCTGGGCCCTCTCAGTGCCTGGTGCCGGTGATGGCGAGGGCTGAGGCTGGGCTGAGCCCATCCCACGGTGTCAAGCCATGTGCTGCACTGCACACCCACCCCCCGGCACCCACTCTGAGGGCAGCAGCAGCAGCAAGATCTCATTTCAAAAATGCTTCCCCTTGTTTCTTCCTCTCTTTCTTTCCTTGCAGGCTGTGGACGGGTGCTGGGATGTGTCCCCCTCACAGCCTGGTGCTGGATGCTCCCCTGTCCTGCAGCACTGCCGGTAACATCCCTGGCCCAGACCTTTTGGGCAGAGGCTGGTTCTGGCTGCCGGTGGGTGGGAGGTGTGTGCAGGGCTCCGCTTTCAGCTGCCCCTTCCCCTCCACCGAGGGGACGGGGGAATGAACAGAACCTCGGCCGGGCTCAGGCCTTTCCGGCCTCTCAGGCCACACTCACTGCCTACTCCTGGGCCCGGGGGGCACCGTGAGCACTGTGAGAACCGTGGGCACTGTGAGAACCGTGGGCACCGTGAGCACCGTGAGCACCGTGAGCACCGTGAGCACCGTGGGCACCGTGGGCACCGGAGCCTTGCCTCTTGCCAGGCTCGCCCTTGGCCGGCCTGGCCCTGGCCGCTGGCTCCTGCGGGTGTTGCCGGGGAGGCCGCTGGGCCCGGCCGGGGGGCTCTGGGCGCTGCGGGCCGTGTGGCCGTGGCAAGTACAGGAACAGCGCTGGGTCGGGCATGGCCTCGTGCTCCTCCTGCGCCAGCTCCCCGGGCCTGGGCCCGTCCCCGGGCGGGTGCCGGGAGGGCGCTCGGTGGCCGCGGCGGCGGGGCCGGGCCTGGGCCTGGGCCTGGGCCTGGGCCTGGGCCGGGGGCTGCTCGGGGCCCGGCAGCCGCTGGGCCGTGGCGTGCAGCTGCAGCGAGAGGTAGGCGGCCGCCTCCGTCTGCTTCTGCAGCTCAGTGTCGAGGATGGTGACGCGGTGGCTGCGGCGCTTCAGCTCCTCCAGGAACCGGCGCTCCTTGCTGCGCAGGCTGGAGCGCAGCGCGGCCACCAGCGTCTCCTTGTGCTGCAGCTCCTTGCGCAGCTCCAGGTTGTCCTTCTCCTTCTCCTGCAGCTGGGCCTCCATCGCCCAGCACTTCTCCTCCAGCTCACGGTCCAGGACATCTGCGGGCCAAGGCACAGAGGGGTCGGAGCGGGAGCAAGGCTCAGCCCCATGGTCCTGGCAGGGCCCCACAGCCCCAGCATGGCTGCTGACAGCCCCATGTCCCAGCACGTCCTGGCAGTGCCACTGAGGCTGCTTGGGTGCTTCTCGGAGTTGGGACCCAAAACTCCCTGAGCTGGCTGCCAGCGCAGGCACAGGAGCCCGGGCACGGTGCCATGTGTAACACCCAAATGTGTGTTGAAAGCAAAAGGCAGCTTCAGTGGAGGATGTTGTTGCCATGGAACCTGCTGCCTCTACCTTGCTGCAGTTTAAAAATTTCCCTAGGTAAGTAGTTTTTCCCCCTAAAAGTGACTTAGAATGTGCACAGAGGGTGTAGGGGAGCACATGGGCTGGGAGAGAAAAGGAAATGGTGCAGGGAAACCATCAGCCCAACTTTGGAGGGACTTTTGACCTCAAGGCCTGGGACTCCAAAGCCTGGTTAGCCAGGATGGAGATGCTAATCCAAGATTACAGAGGAGCTGGGCTGCGCTCAGCAGGGAAGGAGCCTCCATCCTGGGAGGGGGAGTGGGTTCTGGGGAATGCTGTCCTGGGGCAGGATGGACAGGCAGCTCGGGGAATTCACAGCTTGGGGTTCTGGGGAGGAGCCCAGTGGGCAGCTGGAGGGCCAGGCTGGACTCCTGACCCCAGCCCTAGCTGCCTGCTCCAGCACCCAGCCCTTGGCAGGGTGCAGGCTGGCACCTGCCCGTGCTCCCTGGCCTGCCCAGGCCTGCTCCTATCCTCTGCAATAATCTGCTTTTTATGATGTGATTGGCAGCTGCTTACGGCCTCAGCTCCTCAGTGTTCCTGCAGCTTTATAATGAGGTCTTAGGGAGGCAGTTGCAGGCGGTAATTATTGCATGAATGGTATTAGAAGAGCAATCATTTGATGGCATCGTAAATGAGATGCTGCCCCATAAACGTGGCAAAGTGATTGTGCAGCTCTAAAAGGCTGAGGGATGGGCAGGCACCATGGATGAGACTCACTGCATCGTGGCTGCTGACACCCGATGGCACCTGGTGGGCTGGGCACCAGCCCTCTGCCAGCAAAGCCCAGGGGGGCAGAGAAGGGACCCCTGGCTCCATGGGAGGGGCTGGGAGTTTGGAATTCCCATGGAGCAAGCCACAGCACTGCCTGAGAGTGCCAAAGGCAAGCACCCTGCTGGCCCCAGTGAGAGCAGCCCGCACCCACCCTGGCACCGGCTGCCCTGGGGACAGGGGACAGGCTGGGGCTTGGTGCCAGGGACTGTGCCCAGGCAGCGCCAGGGAGGAGTTTCAGTTTCATCTCTGGCACAGAGGAAGGAGAACAGCCTCTGCTGGCCGTGGGGCTCCTGGGCATCACCAGCATGCATTGGGCTGCCAGCAGGCAGTGCACACTCCCACTCCAGCGCCACTGCCCTCAGGCAAGGTCCCTGTCCCCTCCCTGCAGCCCTGGTGGGTCCCTCTGGCTGCAGGCTCTTCTGCACCCACACCTCGTGCCCAAAGCTGTGCTCTTACCTTGCTGGTGGGCCTCCAGCTCTTTCATTTCCAGGTCGTGGGTGAGCTCTGGAAGAGAAATCCAACAGGACTGAAGAGGAGCATCCCACCCATTCNTCCGCTTTCAGCTGCCCCTTCCCCTCCACCGAGGGGACGGGGGAATGAACAGAACCTCGGCCGGGCTCAGGCCTTTCCGGCCTCTCAGGCCACACTCACTGCCTACTCCTGGGCCCGGGGGGCACCGTGAGCACTGTGAGAACCGTGGGCACTGTGAGAACCGTGGGCACCGTGAGCACCGTGAGCACCGTGAGCACCGTGAGCACCGTGGGCACCGTGGGCACCGGAGCCTTGCCTCTTGCCAGGCTCGCCCTTGGCCGGCCTGGCCCTGGCCGCTGGCTCCTGCGGGTGTTGCCGGGGAGGCCGCTGGGCCCGGCCGGGGGGCTCTGGGCGCTGCGGGCCGTGTGGCCGTGGCAAGTACAGGAACAGCGCTGGGTCGGGCATGGCCTCGTGCTCCTCCTGCGCCAGCTCCCCGGGCCTGGGCCCGTCCCCGGGCGGGTGCCGGGAGGGCGCTCGGTGGCCGCGGCGGCGGGGCCGGGCCTGGGCCTGGGCCTGGGCCTGGGCCTGGGCCTGGGCCGGGGGCTGCTCGGGGCCCGGCAGCCGCTGGGCCGTGGCGTGCAGCTGCAGCGAGAGGTAGGCGGCCGCCTCCGTCTGCTTCTGCAGCTCGGTGTCGAGGATGGTGACGCGGTGGCTGCGGCGCTTCAGCTCCTCCAGGAACCGGCGCTCCTTGCTGCGCAGGCTGGAGCGCAGCGCGGCCACCAGCGTCTCCTTGTGCTGCAGCTCCTTGCGCAGCTCCAGGTTGTCCTTCTCCTTCTCCTGCAGCTGGGCCTCCATCGCCCGGCACTTCTCCTCCAGCTCACGGTCCAGGACATCTGCGGGCCAAGGCACAGAGGGGTCGGAGCGGGAGCAAGGCTCAGCCCCATGGTCCTGGCAGGGCCCCACAGCCCCGGCATGGCTGCTGACAGCCCCATGTCCCAGCACGTCCTGGCAGTGCCACTGAGGCTGCTTGGGTGCTTCTCGGAGTTGGGACCCAAAACTCCCTGAGCTGGCTGCCAGCGCAGGCACAGGAGCCCGGGCACGGTGCCATGTGTAACACCCAAATGTGTGTTGAAAGCAAAAGGCAGCTTCAGTGGAGGATGTTGTTGCCATGGAACCTGCTGCCTCTACCTTGCTGCAGTTTAAAAATTTCCCTAGGTAAGTAGTTTTTCCCCCTAAAAGTGACTTAGAATGTGCACAGAGGGTGTAGGGGAGCACATGGGCTGGGAGAGAAAAGGAAATGGTGCAGGGAAACCATCAGCCCAACTTTGGAGGGACTTTTGACCTCAAGGCCTGGGACTCCAAAGCCTGGTTAGCCAGGATGGAGATGCTAATCCAAGATTACAGAGGAGCTGGGCTGCGCTCAGCAGGGAAGGAGCCTCCATCCTGGGAGGGGGAGTGGGTTCTGGGGAATGCTGTCCTGGGGCAGGATGGACAGGCAGCTCGGGGAATTCACAGCTTGGGGTTCTGGGGAGGAGCCCAGTGGGCAGCTGGAGGGCCAGGCTGGACTCCTGACCCCAGCCCTAGCTGCCTGCTCCAGCACCCAGCCCTTGGCAGGGTGCAGGCTGGCACCTGCCCATGCTCCCTGGCCTGCCCAGGCCTGCTCCTATCCTCTGCAATAATCTGCTTTTTATGATGTGATTGGCAGCTGCTTACGGCCTCAGCTCCTCAGTGTTCCTGCAGCTTTATAATGAGGTCTTAGGGAGGCAGTTGCAGGCGGTAATTATTGCATGAATGGTATTAGAAGAGCAATCATTTGATGGCATCGTAAATGAGATGCTGCCCCATAAACGTGGCAAAGTGATTGTGCAGCTCTAAAAGGCTGAGGGATGGGCAGGCACCATGGATGAGACTCACTGCATCGTGGCTGCTGACACCCGATGGCACCTGGTGGGCTGGGCACCAGCCCTCTGCCAGCAAAGCCCAGGGGGGCAGAGAAGGGACCCCTGGCTCCATGGGAGGGGCTGGGAGTTTGGAATTCCCATGGAGCAAGCCACAGCACTGCCTGAGAGTGCCAAAGGCAAGCACCCTGCTGGCCCCAGTGAGAGCAGCCCGCACCCACCCTGGCACTGGCTGCCCTGGGGACAGGGGACAGGCTGGGGCTTGGTGCCAGGGACTGTGCCCAGGCAGCGCCAGGGAGGAGTTTCAGTTTCATCTCTGGCACAGAGGAAGGAGAACAGCCTCTGCTGGCCGTGGGGCTCCTGGGCATCACCAGCATGCATTGGGCTGCCAGCAGGCAGTGCACACTCCCACTCCAGCGCCACTGCCCTCAGGCAAGGTCCTTCTGTCCCCTCCCTGCAGCCCTGGTGGGTCCCTCTGGCTGCAGGCTCTTCTGCACCCACACCTCGTGCCCAAAGCTGTGCTCTTACCTTGCTGGTGGGCCTCCAGCTCTTTCATTTCCAGGTCGTGGGTGAGCTCTGGAAGAGAAATCCAACAGGACTGAAGAGGAGCATCCCACCCATTCTGTGCTCCCCAAGAATTCCTCTGCTCCCTGTGAGGCACTGGACATCACTGTGGCTGCAGTGCTATCTCTGCCCAGCTCACATGGGACAATGGCCATCCTGGAGCACCAGCCACAGGCTGAGCTAAAAATAGGCAATTTTGGCATTTAATATGTTATTTAACAGCCTCTTGGCCAAGACATTGTCCACAGGAGGCTCTGCTCCTCTGACAATGCCTCTCCTTTTTCCAAGAGTTGCTGAACCATTTTCAGTGCTTTAAACCAGGACAAAGAGCAGAGCAGTGGATTGAAAATAGACCAAAGTGTAAGCTGCCACCCAAAGCATTTCATAATTTACTGCTCCAGGCTGATTGCTCCTCTGCACGTGATGCAAGCAGGGATGGCCTCATCTCAGCACTATGTGCCTGCAGAAGGATGCTCCCTGCTCCAGGGCAACGTGGAGCTTCCAAATCCCTTCCAAATCCCAGGAGCTGCAGCACCTACCTGCCTGCTCAGCCCCACCATGCTGCGTCCTCTCTGCTGCTCTTTGCCTGCTTGCTGTCTCGCCCCAGGCTACAGCACCAGGTCACAAAGGGCAGCTCAGGGACCTTCTGGAGTTCACTTTACCCTGCACTCTTACAAACAGTCCCTTTTGAATTAATTATCACAGCCCACCCAACCACTAACCAGAGAAGTAGAGTGGCAGCAGCAGCATTCAGCTGTTTGGGGCTATTTTTCCCCCAAAAATGAGTTCAAATGGTTAATCTTTGCCCTACATTTTTCTTTTAATCTGCTTTTGTGTTGACTCTAATCCTCATCGCTGCCATCCTCCTGAAATGGAACTCTTGGCTCAGGCTGCTCTGCCTGTCTGTCTTGGAAAACAAATGTGTAGTGAGAAGGCAGAAGTACCTGAGAACGTAATGCAGTTTCTGGAAAGCGTTCAGCACTCTCGACTGCCCCAGTGGGAATCAGTGGCCATTGTGCTATATTTCTGAAGCTAAAATAATAGGTTTGCAGTCTCAGGTATATTTCAAATGAAAACTAAAGCAGTTGCCTATTTCCAAAGACATCATCCTGCTGAGCAAGTGCAGCGATGACGCATGGCCTGGGGTCCCAGTTTCTGTGCTGGAGCCAGGGGGCTGGTGCTGATCTGCTTCAGTACCATCCCCATGACCCCTGAGGGGCAACTGAGAACCACCTCTGGGGAAGGGGGAGTCTTCCCCACAGGGATACCTCAGAGAGACCAAGGGGATAGTGGAAAAGTCAGAAACAACAGTGCCAGGACAGCAAGCAAAGCTCCACAGGGCCACAGTGGGGAAAAACTGACATACAGACTTTACTCTCCTCCTGCAAACAGCCCCCCAGATAATAGCACTCAAATGTCAGCAAAATCTCCTTAAAACTACCCAGGAATTGCCCCCATCTCTCCTGGCAGAACCACACCCCTCACCCAGGAGGACAAGACCCCTCTGGTCAGATATGTCTGTCCTTGGGTCACACTGGGAAGGGGACATCACCTGTGCAGTGAGCTCATTCCAGCCCGTGGGGAAAGACACCCCCAGCTTGATTTAGGCAGGAGAACCCCACTGTCTTGCCTGCCCATAGATGAAACATTAAAACAATGAAATAAAACAGCAAAATCTCAGAAAGGATGGGGAGAATTAGCCAATTTTATCACTGCAGACATTTCTTTGTTTCCCAGGAACCAGGAAGAATGAGAGGCTGGAAGACAAGGAGTAATTAGCTGTGGCTGAATTATTGATGAGAGCAGCAGCACAAGTTGGAATGAGTTCCAGTGGTGGCAGAAGGCTGGGTGACTGTCACTGCTGCAGGGGTGGCTGGAGGGGTGTGACACTGCTGCAGAGGGGTTGGGGGTGCAGCTGTGAGCAGGCAGGCAGGGCCCTGAGCCTCGCCCTGCAGCCTGGCAGGGCTCTTCTCTGTGTCCTGTGTGGGCACCCTGGGGTGCAGCAGGAGCTTTCCTGCCCAAGGTGCTCCGTGAGCAGCCCTGGCCACCAACACTCACCTGAGCAGTGCTTCTGCAAGCGGAGGATCTCCAGGTGCAGGTCATGGAGCAGCTCCATCTGCTCCTTCTTCAGGAAGGCGATGTGGCGCTGCACGCTCTGGATCTGGTGCTCCAGGGACACGGTCTCCATCGCAACCAAATCCACAGTCCAGGTCTGCAGGGAGTGGAGAGGGCTGATCAAACACGCAGCAGAGTGCTGGGCTTGCAACCCAGAGGGGCAGAGCCTGGGGTGCAGGGTGGTGATTTCCCTCCTTGACCCTCTCCATGGGGACTGTGGCTGTGGGCAAAGCAGCCCTGCTCAGCCACTCCCCAAAGAATGGCCTCAGCCCTCTCACTTTCCAGCACCTCTGGGGCAGGCTCCTGTCCTGCCTGCTCTGAGACTGCACAGGCAGAAAATCCTGCTGCATGAACCCTGGCATCATAGCATGCGTGTCTGCTCTGAATTTGGCCCTAGGAAATACTTTATCACTGAGTAGGATGCATCTGGGACAGGATTGCTCCCTGTCGTCCCCAGGTGGGAGTTGCACCAGAGATGATTTTGGCTCTCTCTTGACAAGCCCCACATCACACAGCAGCAACTGCAGCGAGCGATCCAGCACATGAAAAATACAACATGCTCTGTCTAACCCGATCAGCACTGCGTGGCTGGGAGAGTCCTGTTGTCTTCCAGGAGAAGGAACATCTTCCCTGGTAATTTGCCTGGCAGACAAGAGCTGCTGGCAGGCTGTGCCAGGCACTCGAGCTGGGCTGGGGTCCATCCCCACATCATCAGTGGCCTTGGCAAAGCAGCTGCAGAAACCACCCACCTGTGCTGCTGCACAGAGAGATAAAAATAATCCCTGAAAGAACTCTTTATCCCAGGAAATACCATTTCGTGGTGCGTGGAATCTGTCCTTGCTCCCTACACACAGCCCAGAAAGAGAGAAGCTGCAGCAAATCAAGGTAACCTGGCAGTGCTGGGTGAGTGGCTGGACTCAATGGCCTGAGAGGTTTTTCCAACCTAAATGATTCTATGGGGAGATGCTGTGCCACAAGCCTGAGGGATGGAGTGCATCATCCTGTCCCTGGGCAGCTGCTTCCCACGTCTGACTCCAGTTTTCTCTGTACAGAAACTGCAGAAACAAACGAGCACTGTGGCTCACTATTCCAGCACCCCTAGCATGGTCACATAGGGCATTTTGCAATTCCTGCAACCAGAATGCATTTAAGATCAATCCCACAGTAAATGGTCTTGGCAGTGCTCCAAGGTCAAAGCTTTGTTCCAGCCAAAGGCTCTGCAGATTTGTCACAACTCTACAGTCAGGTCTCCCTGTTCCTGTATTTGATGAGGTGAGGGTTGCAGGCTGCTTAGGGACAGCTGAACCCAACCTGCTGGTAAAGAAATGATCCAAAGTGCATTGTCCTGTAGTTGTCCTTACAGAGGTGTCACACCCAGCTGTGCCAGGTGCTGGGGCTGGCCAGACCATCCCCCCTGGAGGCCATATGTCCTGGTGCCAGTGCAAGAGTCATGGGAGTTATGTGGCACCTGCCAGAGACCAGGAATGCAAACCACACCACAGGCACATCCTCCTGCCAGCCCTGGCCGTGGTGGGCTGAGCTTCTTGATGGGAGTTGTGGCACCTCATCTCGGGAAACATCGGAAAGTAGGTTGGCCAAAGCCCAGGGGACACGTACTGCTATTTTCAAGCACTTTGTTCTGTCTAGTTGAAATGTCTTAGTAAAAATGGCTGCAAATTTTCCATTTAACTTTCCCTTCTCCCTTTAAGTAGGAAATTGCTCTTTTTTTTTAACCAATGAAAATATTTTCCTTTAAAAACAACTGATAGATTTCAAGCTGCAAAGAAAGCCAAAGAAAAAAAATCTGGAATTGAGATCTGTTTGTTGTCTCTGATTTGTAAGCAAGGAGCCTTCATAATTTACCCATGTGAGAAGTCTGTCTCCAGAATTGCAATGGGAAATCCTCAGTGGGTTTGAATCAGCTTTGCCTGTCCAACATAACTTTCACGTTGTTCCTTGAGAAACAGCTCTCAGCTTGTGGCAGGAACATCTGAAGTCCCTCATGAGGGAGCGAGCACCTTGTTTTGTTTAGCCATGAACAACCTCCCACTCTGATCCCTCCCTTGCTGCTGTAGCTGTTACTTCTCCTTTCCAGACCACTTCTAAGATGCCAAGGCAACTGGTGGTGGGAGCTCTCACAGTGACCATGTGCTCTGGGATTTTGATGAGTTAGGTATGAGGTTACAACCCTAGAAAACAATGTCATTCATAATAAAAGCCAAGAGTAAGTGATAGTAGTCACTCTTTAGCTTGGAGAATGCTCTGTGCCCTTGTGCTTCTGAGAGCTGTACATGTGCACACACAGCAGCAAAGGAGGCAGCAGTCAGCTGAGCACTGTGGTTTGCCCCTATTCCGAGGTGACACCTCCAGCCTGAGCTGGCCCTTGGTCCATGCCGAGCTCTGGCCAAACTGTTCTCTCCAGTTCTGGAGACTGGACATCCATGGGGCCTTGCTCCATCTCCAAGAGTTTTCCAGGAACAAGGTTCCCTTGCTGATCCTCCAAGATTTTGAGCACAGAACTGATGAGGCTGCACTGGGCTCAGCCCCCTCCATTTCTCCACATGGAGTGACCGCAGGCACGGTCTCTGCTCAGCCTCCCTGTGCACCTGCCTCTAAATCACTTTTTTTTCCACACTCCTTGTCCTTTCACCATGACCTTTGGCACAAGCATATTGGGAGTCCTGATCTCAGCTGCTTCTTTCAAAGTGCTGGTGGAAAACCCCAGTGAGATTTGCAATTTCATCCCAATTCATCAAATTATTATTTCACAACCCAAAATGAAGCAGTCTTTTGGAGCAGCTACAATGACCAATTCAGTTGCAAGTCTACCAACAGCTGATTTCCTTTGCACAGACAGGTTGATTGGGAATTTCCTTCCAGGGCAAAACTCTGCCCAAGGTTGCTGTTCAATGTAAATCAGAATCCCAAAACTTTGACCCAAGAAAATCCCTCCATCCCAATGATGCATCTGAAAGGGAGATGCAGTATTTCATATCCACGTACCTCCGTACACACACTGTCACACCATGGTCTGGCTCTTATCTGTGTGATTATTATTCCCCAAAAATGGCAAACTAGCTGGGAGTCAGAGAGCATGAGGTTTGCAGGAACAGGTCAATAATTTGTCCTGCTGTGGCTGCCAGCAACCCCTTCTCCATCCCATTAAAACATTCGCAGGAATAAACACGGGTACACATCAGAAATCCATAGTGCTTGGTATTTTACAGCTCAAAGAATAGAAAGATAAACTGCAGCAATGCCACTAAGCTAGTGTATCTTTAAATGTAGGGAAATCAGGCAAGCAGGAAGCTCAGAAACTTGCAGAAGGTCAAAGAGGCAGTGGCGACGCCAGGAATAGAAACCAGAGGTGAAATCCCGGCCTTGGAAAAGTCAATGGGAAACCTTCCCTGATCTCAGCAGAGGCAGAATTACACTTGGAGTGCTGTTTGCTATTCACTATCTGTCAGTATCTATTTGCAGATAAAACCAATACAGATGGTGATAATAAATTACTGTGTTTCTCCCAATTCTCTGAGCACAAACGCCTGAGGAACAGCCCCAGCCAGGCTTGTCAGGGGGCTGCGAATGCTGAAGGCAAGGCCGTGCTTTCTCCTCCCGGCTCCGAGGGAATTCGCTAGGGATCCAGCTCCGGCTCCGGCAGCGGAACCGGGCCAGTCCCGCTCCCCGGCGGGGAACCCGCGGTGCCGCCCGCACGCCGGGGCCCGGCAGCGACACTGCCCGGTGCCGGTGCCGGTGCCGGTGCCGGTGCCGGTGCCGGTGCCGGTGCCGGCAGGGCTCGGGGGCCGCGGGGACAGAGCGCCGGCGGGGCGGGCACGGTGCTGCCGCGGGGTCACTACCGGGAAAAGCAACTTCTAGAACCGGCACAGCGGGGCTGCGGGGCAACTTCTGCGGGGCCGTNGGGGAGCCGCATCGGGGCTGCGGCGCCGCTCCCCGGGACCCCCGGTGCAGCGGGGCTCAGCTCCTCGCGGCCGGCTCCCGCTGCCCTGGACCCTCGCTGCCCTGGGTCCCGCCCCTCGGGGGTCTCGGGGCTCCGCTCCCCGGGGACCCCTCGTGTCCAGCTCTCTCTCCCCGGAGATTCCCGGGCCGCCGTTCCCCGCCGCTCCCCACCTCTCCCCGCCGCTCTCCGCCGCTCCCGCCGCTGTCCGCGGTGCTGAAGCCCGAGGCCGGAGCTGCCCCGGAGGGTCCCGCTCAGTCCCGAGCTGGGGCCCACCCCGAGCAGCCCCGGGCTCGGTGTGCGGGGATGGCAGCGGCGGCGTGTCCCTGCGGGGCTGCGGTGTCACCGCCACCCGGGGGGATGCCAGTCAAATGGGGCCGGCACCGGTCAAACAGCAAAGCCGTGGGCAGAGAGATGGTGAGAAAAACTTGTTTACTCAAGTGGTTACTGGCTTTTCATGCCTTTTGTTTGTGGTGCCCAGACCAGCTGGGGCTTCACATTCGAGGATGACTCAATCCTCTGCGCCGCTGTTCGGCAGGGAGCCTGGGATGCGGTGGCCTGTTCCATGCTGCAGGGAAATGGTAGCGTCCTCCCATCAGCTGACAGTCTGTCTGCTGATTCCTGTTCCCTCAAACCCAAATGTGCCTGCAGAGTGCAGCGCTCCTGCCCTGATGCTGGGCTGTGCTGCCGTCTCCCAGTTAAACCTGCTGCAATCCTGCACATCCCGGTGTACAAGCAGCACACAGAGGAGGTGTAGGGGAGCTCACAGAGCGTGGTCTGCGGTTATCGTTCTGCCATCCCACATCCTTCCCTCCCCTTGAATGCTTCCAGGCTCTGAGTGTTGGTGCTCCACAGACCCAGCGAGGCTGTGCTGTGGCCAGTAGACTGCCCTGTGCCTGCAGCAAAGCACATGCTCCAGCTGTGATACCGGAGGCTTGTGACATCTCTGCACAGTACCAGCCAAGGACTGGACCCTCACCTGATGCACATGATGAGGTCCAGCCTGGCCTGTTGTTTCTGGTAGCAGAGAAAGGCTGGGCTTGGTGTTCGGGCTCATCTATGGAGGCTAAGTTTGGTTCACACAAAGAAAGAAATCATTAAATCAGGAGAAAAGATGAGCAGTGTGGTCTGAAGGTCTGCACATGCACATGCAAGAAGCTCATTTGCAATGTTATTCAGACAGATGTGCTTGCAGCCCCAGACAGCACAACAGAGAGCTTCAGGGCCTCCCCGTGCTCACCCAGTCATGCCAACTCCTATGTGGCCCTCCTCTCAACTTGTGTTCTCCAAAAAATGAGTTCTTGAAACAAGAAGTTGCTAAGAGGTCACAGATGTGTGTGTGGAGGGGGAGAGTGCAGCCTTTCCTGTTCAGAGCACTGTCTCGTGTGGATCCCCTCTCACCCATTTGTGACCCTCAGGCCAGCGTTTGCCAAGGGGTCACTTGTCCCTCTCAGGGCAGTGTGCCATGTTTGGGGTATGTGGATGTTTTTAATGTCTCTCTGTGTCTTCTCCTAACTTGTGTGCTATCTTGGGTAGCAGTGAGCTGCAGACGGGAGGGGGGGGAGGAGAGAGGAGGAATGTCTGAGTGCATCATGTTTCACAAGGTTTGTACAATTTTCATTGATTTTCCACTGGATAAAAGACAAGCCTGCAAACAGTCAAGGTCAGGCACTCGGGGACAGAGAGCTGCTCTGTAAATGAGGTCATCGCTCCGGGATGCAGCCTGCCGGGCGGGACAGCAGCGGAGCGCAGCATCCTCTGCACCCAGCACGGCACGGGAATTGTCGGCTGCCTCCACAGCGACCACCGGGCACCTTGGGGTCACTCTGGTGCACACAGGCTGCTCGTGTTTCCCATCACCAGTTCCACAATTAACTGGTTTCACTGGAAGCTTTTTTGAGCAGGACATGTCTTGGCAGTCCCTTTGCTGATGCTTCCAGCCACCGTGGTGTCCTGCACTGCAATTATGCTGCAGCTCTTCCCCACTCCCTGCTTGCTCCGAGAGACGGGAGCTCCTTCTCAAACAAGTTTGAGGTTATAATATAGTGAGGCAAAAATGGCAGGAATACCGATTCAGGTGGAATTGAGGAGTCCCTGCTGCAGCCTCAGATGTGTGACTGAGCTCCAGAGACTGTGGGGCAGGGGCAGACATCTCAGCCGTGTGCCTCGGTGAGAGCACTGCCAGCCGCTGCTGACGGGGACCCGCGGGACAGCAGGCGTGGGGACACCCACCAAGCGCCCCAGCTCCGGCTGCTGCTGCAGCAAAGTGGCCTTTGCCCTGGTTCGAGGCCGGTGGAGATTGTGGAGGTGCAGGACGGGGAATGTGGGGGTGTGAGGATGCAGGGATAAAATGTACGGGATGCGCAGATGAGGGATGAGAGATGCGGGATGCGGGCACTGCGGATGGGGCTGCGGGCAGCAGCTTTTCCGAGCGGCGCTGGGCTCCGGCGCTGCCGCTGCTCCGGGCCGGCACTGACCTCTAGCGGCACCGGCACCGGCACCGGCACCGGCACCGGCACCGGCACCGGCACCGGCACCGGCACCGGCACTGGCACTAGCACCGGCACTGGCACCGGCACCAGTGCGGACCGCAGTCCAGGCTGCGGTAAGATAAAGCGGTACCGGCACCGGTACAGGCAGCACCCGTGCGGCAGTGTGTGCTTGCGTCTGTGTTTATGTGTTTGTGTGTGTGTTTGTGCTGTGTACGAGTGTGTGTGTGTGTGTGTGTGTTTGTGCTGTGTACGAGTGTGTGTGTGCGCTGTGTACGAGTGTGTGTGTTATCTGTGTCTGTGTGTGTGCCATGCCAGGCTGTGTTCCTGCTGTGGCCGCGTTGGACACCCCGCAGCCGGTGCTGGGCTGGGCAGAGCTGGGCTGGGCTGGGCTGGGCAGGGCTGGGCTGGGCTG
>VWZS01005385.1:338347-360144 GCA_013397075.1 Rhabdornis inornatus | reverse complement strand
GGGGCTGTGTGCAGGGGATTGTGTGCAGGGGGGGCTGTGTGCAGGGGGGGCTGTGTGCAGGGGCTGTGTGCAGGGAATTGTGTGCAGGGGATTGTGTGCAGGGTTTGCAGCTGGCAGCAGCCCCACGGATACCCATGGGGGTGCAGGGACCCCTCCCTGGGGGTCGGTCTCGAGGGATGCTCTGTGCCCATGGGTACTCGGGCTGGGGGCAGTGAGGGGTGGGGGTGGCACGGGGGTGCAGGCAGACGGGCTGTAAGGTGATTTTCTGCTCCCACTGAGGAGCGTGGTGGTGCAGGACGTGCAGCTCTGAGCGGCACTGCCGAGCCAGCCGCTCCCGCATCCTGCCGCTCCCTCCCCGCAGTCCAGGGCTGATGAATATTTCAGTCTCTCTCGCTGTTATTTTTAGGTACGTGAGGGAAGGCCGTTTTCGCATTGAGGAGAGGACGCTGACGGCTTTCCAGTGGCTCTACTCGCCCCAGCAGCACCGCATTGTGAGCCGGGCAGACCTGGGCTCCCCCAGCAGGTAAGGGGGGCTGGGCACAGGGCTGGGGGGAGCACTGGCACATGCCCTGGGCTTGCTCTTTCACAAGCCCTTGTGGTTTTGACACGGACCTCCAGAGCCTGCCTGGGAGCACTGTGGTACATGAACATCTTGGACTTTGCTTTGAAAGAAAGTTCCAGGCACAGTGGTTGCAGTAGGAGCTTCAGACACCACATAAGAGCTGTTTAGTTTAAAGCAGTGGAAAGGATGAATCACCACCTGCCTGCCCAAACTTTTCTGGTAATCCCCCCATGCTTTTGGTTGAGGATCTGCTTTATGTGTGCAGCACTTGAGATTTACTTAAAAACAGATGGGAGGCAGGGGCTGTGTTTCCCCCAGCCATCAGTGATCATTGGAAAATATCTGTTCTGATCCCCCGATTTTGGTGCTTAAACTCTGCCCTTAGGAGCCGCATCCCAGGCATGTGCTGTGGCTCTCCCTGCTGATGCCTGTGCATCACTGTCAGTTCCCATCCCGTGTTTGATGATAAAACACCATTAACATAAAGGCCTCCTGGGCCTCCAGACACACAGAGAGCAGCATCTGCTCTCAGGCCTGCAAAGAGCTCCAGAACACACCGGGTCCCTGAGGTGCTGTGACACTGAAAGCTCTTCCCTCTCCTTTCAGCAGCAGTTTTGCTCCTTAAAGCCCTGAAGTGTTTATCTGCCTGGAATGGCACGGATGAGGACAACAGTGGGAGGGTGGCTGCAAAGGGAGGAGGTGCCCAAAAGACTTGGATTTCCCCAGAAAGGAAGGGCTGTGGGTACTCCTCGTGCAGAGCAAGCAGGGTGGGGATGGAGGGAGGTGATATTCACACCTGGAGGAGACTCCTAGGGACATGAGGGATGTGCCAGCTGTTCTCGGCAGGAGCCATGGCATACACACTCACTGCTGCTGTCTGTTCCTGCCGTGGGAATTCCTCTGCTTGCCGCTGGAGACTCTTTCCAGAAACTGGAATGGCCGTGCCATTTATTGATTTTAACTAATTTTTGCGAGTTGCTTTCAGAGGTTGTGTTAGCCTCACCCGTGATGTGTGCATTTCATTTGGCATGTGCAGCTGAAATGCGTGTAATGTCATTTATAGTTAATGTTGAGTGCTGTTGGAGTTAATTTCACTAGATTCATTTGGTTTCCTGAGGGGGTCAATTTCACTGGATTAATTTGATTTCTCAGAGGAAAAGTTACCTGGAAGTTTCCCCTGGGAAGTTACCTGGAGCTGTCTGGGGAGTCTGTGGGACACCAGCGACCAGTTATGAGTGGTGTCTGCATCTCTCTCATTGGGATGAAATCTTTGTCTCCCAAAGCAGCCCAAATGTAAACTCTGGCTGGGCCAGAGCAGCCGCGGGTCCTGCTGCGGGCCGGGGAGCGGGGACGGTGCGGGCCGGGGAGCGGGGATGGTGCCGGCCCGGGGACGGTGCGGGGCCGGGGATGGTGCCGGCCCGGCCGCCTGGCCCAGCTCCTGCTGGGTGGGATGGGAATGAGGAGACAGCCACGGCCAGGGTGCGTTCCTGCCCCTAGGACCCTCTAGACAGGGCAGGGCTGTAGGCAGGACAGGGCGGTGAGAGCCGGCTCTGCCCCCGCGGCCTGCGGGATCCCGGGGCCGCGGCGGGCGGGGAGCGCGCACCGGCTCTGGCGGCCCGGCACGGTTCTGCACGGACCCGCCCGGTTCTGCACGGATCCGCCCGGACCCGCACGGTTCTGCACCGCCCCGCACCGCCCCGCACGGCTCCGCACCGCCCCGCACCGCCCCGAGCGGGGCCGGCTCCGCCACCGAGGCGGGATCCGCAGGCAGCGAGCGGCGGGCACGGCGCGGGGCTGCGGGCTCCATCCTCGGCGGTACGTACGTGCTCCGGGCCGGAACCGGGAACCGGGGGCTGTGCGGAGCCTTGGGGCCGGGGACGGTGGACCGGGACCCGTGTGGGAGGGTGAGGTGGCTGCCAGCGCCGCTCTTAGGTGTTGACCATTGCAGGAGGCGATTTCCAGCGGTCCGTGCGGGGCTGTGCCTGCTGTCCCCGGGGGTCGCGGTGGCGGGGTCCGGTGGCTCGCGGGGGCTTTGTCCTGCCTCCCCCGGGCACCTCCTTGGCTGGGGAGCCCCAAGTGTTTGCACACAAGGAAACAGACGTCTGAGCCTCTCTGCATGTCCCCCGCCTGTCTGCCGGGGTGATGCTCCCCAGCGCTGTCCCTGTGCGGGGCTGCAGCTCCCCCCGACAGGACAGCGGCGCGATGTCTGCTCACCGGGCTGAGCATCTCCCTTCATCCTGCTCATTCCCACGGGCAGAACACTGGTGTGCCTGGTGTGGAGCTGTACAGAGCCGGGAGGGCCGTGTGAAATTCGCATCCCTGGCGGATGCAGGGTGTGAGATGGATCCTGCCAGGTTCTGCTGTGTTCTGCACGCTCTGGGCTCTGCTGTTTTGTTTAAGACTGCTTGTTGTTTCAGCAGCAGCAGGGACATAATATCTGTCCACAAGGCACGGTTTATTGGGGGTTGGAATCACGCCAAAGAGTTTAAATTCAGACCCAGCACGCAGTGAGGTTGCAGGGAGCCGGCTCACTCTCGCACACACCGCGTTTCACAGATACTGCGCTCTCCCTCTGCTGCCCGTTCCTCCCGCTAGGGACGATAACCATGGCAGCAAAAATGCCTTTTCCTTTGGTTGTTTGTTTTATCATCCTTCTTTCCCTTCATCCCTAAGCATATCTGCATGGCAGCGAGGTGCTGAGGGCTGCTCAGAGAGGCCCTCTGCTGCTGCTGCCTGCTGTGTACCTGGGCAGATGCTCTGGTGCTTGGTAGCTGCTGCTGCTGCTGTGGAAACAGGAACAGGACTTCAGCAGCAACAGGAGGAGAGACATTTTTTCCAGGAGCTAAAAACAGCTGATTCTCCACAGACAGTTTTACAGTTTTGTGGGGGTAGATGAATCCCTGCTTGGAGTTAACATCTGCCTCCAAGCTGGATGCCATAAACACTGTTTATTGTCCATGGTTTGATTTCAGCCTGGCACTCGCAAAACTCACCCAAAATGGTCGAAAAATACAGGTGATGTTGGCAAGAGGCGGCAGGATTTGGAAAAGCTCAAACCCAAGCCCCGTGTGCCTTGTTTGCAGTGTTCAGAGTGTCCGTGCAGGGGTTTGGCCTCACACCTGAGCCCTGGCAGCTGAAGTCTGACCTCGTGCCAGCACAGCTCAGCCTCGGGCAGCCACAGATGCCTGTGTGCTGCTGGGGCCGGGGTGCAGGGCAGGGGTGTCTGCGAGGAGCAGCCCTTGCCAGGGGAAGGTGCCAGGACACCTGCTGGGTCAGTGCTCTGCTGCTCGGGCATCACAGGATCACAGAATGGTTTGGGTTGAAGGGACTGCAGAGGTCACACAGTTCCAAACCCCTCCTATGGACAGGAACATCTTCCACCAGACTTTATCATCTTGTGTCACATCTTCACAAACATTCTGAGTCTCAGTTAGGGAGTTGGGTTTTTTTTTTGGTTCCTTTATTTCCGTTATTAGGAAACTGTTCCAGAGATTGATTGTACTGAAGATTAGAAACCTCCTAATTCCCAGCCAAAGCATGCTCAGGTCTCTCTCATTCCCGTGCTTTCATCCCGCCCCCACGTTTTCCCAGCCCTGGTTTTCAGTTTAAGCTGTTCTTTTTCTGTCTCTCCACGATTTCTTCATTGGCTGCAGCCACCCCCCCTCTCCGTGTTTGTTGTGTGAATTGGGCCAAACGCTCTCTGGTTCCTGGCACAGCTGCCAGTGCCAGCCTGCCACCGGGAACAGGTTTTTGTGGGAGGTTTGCCCCGAAGTGTCCTCCCTCCTCCAGCCCCTGCGCTGCCTGTGCTGTGAGTGGTGAGCTGCTGCTCCTGGTGCTGTGGGATGTGCCTGGATGTGCAGGTAGCCATGGTGACAGTGCCCAGGGACCTGCTGTGGCATGGCAGCTGCTCCTCTGGCTGCAGCAGGGATGCCACCAGGCGCGGAGGGGAGCACGGTGGGGCCAGTGGTGTCTGCCCTGCCTCTGGAGCATCCTGTGCAAGGCAGCCAGGTGGGCACTGTGTGGATGGATGCACAGAGCAGCCTTCCTGCTGGATCCTGGGGAGCTGAGTGCATGGGGATGTGAGCTCTGCTGCTTCCATGAAGCATCCTCCCTCAGGCTCCCCTGGCAGGGGAAGGGGGTGCTTGGAAGAGGTAGAGAAAACAGGCACAGAAATCTGTGTGCTTGAACAGGTTTTCCTGGAGAGAGCCTTTTCATGGGAAGGAATTTCATGCCCTTGCTAGCAAGGCAGGGCTCTAAAATGGTTGGACTTGAGGAAACAAGCAACTCTGTACATTAAATTCACAGTGGGCTGAGAAGAATTCAATGAGAGTTTGTGCATTCAGGGCTGTGATGAGACACGATCTGTGTCCCTCTGCAGCAAAGAGCTGGTTCATGTGATGTGAGAGAGACCAGCAGGGCTTTGGGGGGCACAGACCAGCATGGGGCCAGGCTGCCAGCCAGCACTGTTGGTTTCCTGGGTTTCTCTCCTCTGCTGGGAAAGCTGGTGCTGCCACACCTGGGTGTAAGTGTCCCTCTGTGCCAACTGCCTGAGGGGTGATTGCTTGCAGGTTGCACGGTGGCTTCCTCCAGGATCTGTTTTTTTGCCATTTCCACAGAAATGAGCAGGAGTGATCAGATCACTTTGGGCACAGGGATGAGTCCATGAGCCGTCAGTGGTTCCTGGGGAATGTGGAAGAGGAGCTGGAGCGTGGTTTGCAGCTTGAGCTTGGGCTCAGGAAGGTCTCTGGCTTTCCTGTCCTGTCTGCAGCTCTCCTCTCCTCCCTTCTGGGGTGACACTCAGCTCCCTGTGCTGTTCCTGCAGCTCTCCTCTCCTCTGGGGTGACACTCAGCTCCCCTCCCCAGCGTGGTGGCCGAGGGAGCCCCCTCAGCCCTTCTGGTCTGAAGCTGTTGAGCAGTGAAGAGCTGCCCCTGAGAGCAAGCTGGGCTTTGTGGGAAGCTGCATTTCAGACATGGAGTTTCTCTTTTCACTTCAGCAGTATCATAAAGGGGAGAAAATAGTGTTTAAAGTATTCTGTGAAATGAGTCAGAGGTAATTTGGACACTGTTTTCCTTTGCTCTGTAGGTCAAGCTGATGATGTGCATGGCATGTTCTTCCTGTCAGGCAAAATCTAATATTTCTGGGTGCCCACAACCTTCTTTAGAGCCATAATAGGAAGCTGAATGCCCTCAGAGCGCTGCAGACAATATTAAAGCACTAATGATGCAATCAGTCTCTAACCCCAGAAGGAAAGGAGAGAATTATGCTGCCCTTGCTGGGCACAGTCCTGCTCTGAGGTGTCACCTGCAGTGTGGCACTGTTCCCAGCAGGCAGGGGCTGCTTACCAGGCTGGGTCAGAGCAGTGGGATCCTAGTTCTGGCAAAGGCCCCCGGGAGATGTTAATTTAGGCTGGTGCAGATGGTACCGAGGAGTTGTCCTCCCCCAGGGTTTTGTTCCCTAATTTTGGCTGCTCGGTTATGATTTGCCTGTGGCTCCTCTGAAAGGAGAAAGGTTTTTTCCTTTTTGTTTTTGAGCCTGTGTGAAATACCTCAGGGGAAGAGGGGAAGTGAGAAGATGCCATTGCAGGGGCTATTTCTGGAGGCACGCCCCTGCGAGGGAGATGGTGCTGGGCAGGAGGGGCCGTGGGACTCGAGTGAGGGAGGCTGGTGGCCTCGGGGGAGCTGAGCTTGGGTCCTTGGTGTATTTTTAACCTTTGCCTGGTTCAAATGCAGTTTGTCACCTGGATCTGTGGTGGCAGATGTGGCCCTGGGGGCTGCCAGCTGTGTGGGGATGGGGAGCAGGAAAAGCTCCACTTGCAGCACTGGCAGCCACGGGTGTCCCCAGGTGCTGCAGTGGGGTCGGGTGGGGCTGCCCCTCGCTGTCCTGGACAGCAGGAAATGGAGATGTTTCCCTATGGCCATCCCAGCGTCCTGTCCTCTTGTGCTCTGGAATCCTGGGGCAGGTGTGGGGTTACTCTGTGCTTTAGCATGACATGAGTGATCATGACCTGCTGGCTGAGGTGACCTCCAGGCAAAGGGGAGCCACGTCCTGCCTTGCTGTGCGTGTCCCTGTCACCCTCCCTGCTGCCATGTCACCCCCAGCAGCCACGAGCTCAGCCAGGGCTGAAGAGCAGAACAAGAGGCAGCAGATGGTGCTGCAAGGGGACAGATCCAAGGCTGGCCATTTCTCTGGGACTCTCCAAGTTGTTCCTGGTGTGGCTCCAGCTGAGGTCAGCACTCGCCGTAGCCACTGTCACTCCCTGTCCCACACCTCTGCACACAGAGCAGCACACTGGCTCTCATTCCAACACCTGGCTATAACCAAAGCTTTTATTTTCAGACATGTTAATTGTGAGCAGCTCAGTAGAGGTGGGCAGAAATCGAGTGGGAGGAGTGTGAGGATGACATGACCTGGGGGAAGATGAAGTGAGAGGATAACGTCACACTGCTGTTGGTGCAGAGCTTTGACACAGATCATGCAGGCCAGGAGCAAATGACTGCTCCAGGTATTTTGTAGAACCTGAATTATGGCTTCAAAGCCTACAACAATTTTTTTTTTTATAATGTCCTAAAGAGCTCTAAAATTCAAAGAATTTCCATCATTTCATCCCTTTAAGGCCGTGGGCAGAAAAGTAGGAGTTGAAATAGCTGGATTTCAGTCCAGATTTTTTCCCTGCAGTTGAGTGATTTCTCTCTCCAGCTCCCCATACCGTCTCTCCCCCCACCCCTTTCTTTCACACATCAGACAGAATTCAAATGTCTCTCAATTTAGAGCTTTTGGGTGCTTGGATGAGAACTCTGGGCTAGAGCTGCCTGTGACCCAGGAGCCAGCACTGTGTGGAGTGCCAGGGCAAGGGGATGCTGTGAGTCTGCAGCAGGCATTGGCTTGGACCACGGGGGTAGGAGGTGAGTGATCTGGCTGGACCTGGGCAGCCAGAGGCTCCTTCTGGCCTTGGAGCTGCAGTGGCTGTGGGACCCGGGCTCCTGGATCCCGTGGGCCTGGCAGAGGATGTGTGGCTGAGCAGCTCAGCCCCAGCACAGCCCAGCTCCCCCTGCCCCTGCCCTGCCGAGGGGAGCTCGGTGCTCCCACTCCTCCTCCTCCAGCTCTGAGTGGGTGCTGGTGGTTGCTTTGGGGAGGTGAAAGGTGTGGGGACACCTGGGCACCAGGTACAGCCCCTGGGCACCACACTCAGCCTCTGGGCACCATGCCCACCTCTGCAAACGGGCTCACCTCCCCACAGCTCTGCTGTGCCCTACAATGCCCAAAGCCTGCTGCAGGGAGCAGCATCTGTTTTCTTGGGATTTGTGATGGATGGGAGCTCACACCCAGCTAGATGTCAGCATTTCCATTTCCATGGGGTTTCTGCAGCCTGGCTGTTAAAGGGCAGGGGGTTTGGGTGGTGGTCAGGCTGCAGGTGCCAGTTCAGCCTTACAGAGCTGCTGGGAACCAGAGGATGGAAAACCTGTGTGCCACAGGCAGCTGCATGGGAGCTGCTGGGAGATGCCTTGCTGGGCTCTGGGATGGTGGGAGCTGTTTGCCATGAGAGATGAAGTGATGGAGTTTTTGCTGACTGAGCTTTAATGCCTTTGGTGGGATGTCCCCTGAGGGGCACTGGAGGGGTGGGGGGGGATTCCCGTACCAGGGAGCCAGCCTGGTGCTGTGACAGCAGCGCTAACATTTTGGGGACAGAGATGAAGAGGCAGACCACTATGCTGCCACCAGCGATCCTCTGGGTCGGGCCTTGGTGGCTGGGGCAGGCGCAGGACACGATGTTCGTGGGTGACACGATGTTCGTGGGTGACACGATGTTCGTGGGTGACACAGTGGCTCAGCCCCGCTGCCCATGCGGCACTGTGGGGGTCCAGCCATTAGGAGAAATACGACATTTGCAGCGTGAGGTTGCGAAAAGCCTGTGGCCACAAAAAGAAAAGGAAATGACTTTTTTTGTGGTGTTTGTGTGTGCGCGTGTGCGTGCGCTGCTGCGCTGGGGGCGGCTGCCCGGGACGCGCTGGGGTCCCGGCACAAAGCGGCTCCTGCCGTCCCCACCGGGCCACCGCTGGCCCCGAGCCCGCTGTCCCCGTGCCCGCAGCGCCCTGGCAGCACCGAGCCGCCAGCATGTTCCAGAGGAAGCGCAGCGTCTCCTTCGGCGGCTACGGCTGGTGGGTGCCTTCCCCTCCCCTTCCCTTCCCCTTCCCTCGCTCGGGAGCCGTGTGAGGTTTGGGGCGCTTTCCTTCCCCCTCCCTGCACAGCAGCCGTCCCCGGGCGCTGTGGCACCGTGTCCTCCCTCCCCTCCGGGCCGTGCCAGCCCCAGCGTGTGGCCGTCGGGAAGGACCTGCTGGCCCCCGTGCCCGCAGGAAACCTGGCACAGCCTCAGCCCAGCCAAAGCTCGTGGGCTCTGCGGGTGATGGGCAGTGAGGGGATCTCGCTAGGGGCTCCTGTGGGCTCCTGGGGGGCTCCTGTGGGCACCTGCAGGCAGTTACCTGCAGGAGACTCTGCCCTGCACCTTTCTCTCGCCACTTTCCCTGCTCCTCCTGCACTCGGACAGCGATGCTTGCAGCCACCTTGGGCACCTCGGGGCGTGCAGCAAGCTCCCTCCTGGTCCAGGGCAGGTTCCCAGCTCCACTGGCACCTCCCTGGCTCATTCCTTCCTTGTCGCTTCTGCCCGCACCCCGAGCTCAGCGGGACTGTCCCTTCCCTCTCAGAGGTGTTGATCGCTGGGGAAGCAGAAAACGACACCGTTCTCTCTCTGCCCTGTCTTCAGGTGTCCTCTCCGAGGTGTTTTGTGCCTGTTCCAAGTCTGTTTGTGGCTGTGATGGTGTTCGGGGCACGAGGCTGCAGGCTCTGGGACGGGACAGTGGCAGCCCCGGGGCTTTGGGGGATGTGGTGTCGTGGGCTCGGAGCTGCCGGACACCGGCTGGGGGAAATGCTGAGTAGCTCTGAGCGCTCTGGGAGGGCAGAGGCTGTCGGCAGCGTCCCCTGGGATGGAGCACGCCTCGCTGAAGCCGGGGGAGTGCCTCGGCTGGATTGGGTTTTCTTTACATGCAAAGGGGAAGGGAGCGCTTGGATGGACTTCTGTGCAAATAAGTTTTGTGATATGTGGGCTCATTTTGTGGTGGCCAAATCGCAGCTCCCGGGCAGCTCTGCCCCTCAGTCGCTGTTGTTATCAGCGGCTCTGGGGGCATCCCAGGAGCTTCCTGCGGAGGAGCAGAGCCCTGACCCTCCTTGTCGGGGCATCCAGGGCCAGTTGGGCTTCGCTCTGCTTTTTTCTTGCTGTGCTTTGGCATTTTCAGGGGAAAGAAAACCACGAGGAGTCGCTCAGGAACAGGGGTCTGCCAGCTGGGGGGCTGCGCTGGCTCTTGGGTTTCTGTGGGGGCTTTTTGGGGCAGCTGGGGGCTGCGCTGCGGGGACAGCCCTTCCCTGGGCTTTACTGTAAAGAACAGAGCTGCCACAGCCCCGTACCTGCACGGGCATCTTCTCACGGTGCCGGCCGACCCCACCCTTCCTGTGGGGCTGCGTGCGAGGTGCCTGGGCACACACCCAGCCGCCTCCTGCTGTGGCTGCACTCGCTATTTCCAGTCTCTGCTGGGCTGGAAATCGCTCTTTTTTCCTCTCCACCGGCTGCATCTGCTGCCAGCGAGGAGCCGGAGCAGTGTGCTGGTGCTGGGAGCAGATGCGGTGCCCCCAGTTTGGCTGTGGGGATGCTCATGGCGTGCAGAGCCGTGGCGAGTGCTGGCCCGGGGCCGCTGCTGCCCGGGCCGGGGAGCCCCAGGGGTGTGGGAGTTTCATTTTACCGCCTTTGGAGCAGGGCAGGGCAGGCAAACGGCTCTCACAGTCACACTGCTACTGCGGTTTCCCAAACATGGGAGTTTATTTCCTGTGNTTTTTCTGTTTGTTTGTTTGTTTCTTTTTCTCCCCTTCTCACTCTAAGAGGCCGAATAACAACAGCTGTCATTTCTTCCCATGGTTGTGGATGGAGCCACTCGTGCAGCCCCCACTCAGGGACAGGTCCCACGAGCTGCCCCAGCCACCCGCTGTCCCTGAGCTGCTTTCCCTCTGCCGCTGGAAGCAGCTCTGCTCCCCAGCGTGCTCTGATGTTCTGATGATTTAATGATCAGCAAGCTCTGGGCAGGCTTGTCAGGTATTAAGTCACGAGAGCAGGTGCCCTAGATCTATTTTTAGGAGCAACAGTGTGCTGGCTCTCCAGAGCAGAGCAGGAAGCTGATGTTTGGGGAAATGCCTGGAACAGAGCTCCCGTGGCCATGGGGTTTTATGAGGGTGAGGTTTGTGCAAATGAGGGACCCTGGAAAGGTGATGGTACCTGTGCCCCAGTGCCTGCCACGCTCAGCCCCCTCCTGGCAGTGGAGCCCAGCCTGGGGGTGGAGAAGGTAAAGCTGCAAGTGGGTGGGAACTGTATTTCTGTGGCCATGCTGTGTCCCCTGTGGTCACAGTGCAAACCAAGAGGGTGGTGGGAGTGTTATTTTGCTGTTTGGTCTTTTTTTGAGATGTGGAATTGATTCCATGTGGCAGATAACAGAGCATTTTCAGTGACTGCCAAAATACATTGTTTTGCCTTTTGAGAGATTACTATGATTTGCATTAATTAATATTAATATGACTATAACCACAATGATTCTGAGGAGATGAGCACTCATTACCAGCGCCAGGGAAATGAGTGGAGGAACTGAGGCTCTTGGTGCCACATGAGCCAGCTGGGGCTGGGAGCAATGGGGCTGCTCTGTGTTCTGCCTGCCTGGGTTGCACTTTGTGGGGTTTGGTGGGATCTTCCCAGCACATCAGGGCTGTCACAGGCCCGTTGTCTGTAAATACGTGGCTTGTGGCAGCTGTGCTTTGGAGAGAGCTGGGACACAGGCAATGCCCTCCTCTGCTGCCCAGCTCACCTCTGGCATTCCAGACTGGCAGGCAGCAGTTCTACACCAAGAACTAGGGGGATTTTTTCCTTGCTTGCTGCCAGGCTACATTTTGGGTTAAATCTTGGTAGGTTTTGTTTTCTGATTAAGTCTTTCTCTGGTGATTGTCGTGTCAGCCCGAGCTGGCACCTCCTAAGGATGTGCTGAGGTCGTGTTTGGCAGCAGCCCCCAGAATCCAACCCCTCCCAGCTACATCTGCAGCCCCTGTGCCTGCAGTAACACCCTCCTCTGCTCTCTCCCCAGGATCGACAAGACAATGCTGGCCAGCCTGAAGATCAAGTGAGTACCTGGCTCTTCTCTCTTGCCGTGGGATGTGTGGTGCTGGGAGCTGGCTCAGTGTGTGGGGGATGCTTTCCTGGGAGCTGGGCTCCAGCTGGTGCAGTTCGTGCATGTCCCACAGTCTGTTCTGAGAGCCTGCAGTGAATCAGGCACTGGCAGATCACAGCAAACGTGGTCATGGGATTGCTGTGGGATCAGTGGGCTGAGCTGTGCATGGAGCAACTCACAGGGCACCAGCTCTGCCTCGGGGGTAACCGGGGTGGGAATCAGCAGGTCAGGCTGGCACTGAGCTTCTGGGTGTAAATCCAGCCGAGTCTGGAGGTTTTGTGTTCTGTTTTTCAGTCTGGAGAGGTGGTGAGTGTCAGTGGAAAGTGGGTGCCTGTGACCCAGCTCCTCCCTGTGCTGCTGAGGGGCTCTGGGCACTGCTCTGGGAGGGATGGAGATGTTCCTGGGGTCCAGGAGGGTCTGTGGGCTGGCAGTGTTGCTTGGTGGCTCCATCTTGGATTTGCCACAGACTTGCTGGACACTGGTGAGTGGTGTGGGTTGTGTGGCTCTGGCAAGGGCCAGGTCCTGTGCTGTGGTGGGGTGAGTTGTGTGAGGTCACCATCCCTTCTGGGATATGTCCTCAGCTGATGGGGAAGAGAAGCTGGTGAAGGTCTGGAAGTTCTGAGGTTCTGGTGGCACCGATGCTCTCTGCTCCCCCAGCACTCGTGGCTGGCTGGGACCCGCCTCCTGTTGCCACCAGCTTTGTCCTCCCTGCCGCACATCCTTCCCTCCCACTGCGGTGCATCCTCCTCCCCTCTCCTGCATCCCAGACGAGCTCCCGGGCCGGGGTTCCCCACGGGGAGCACACTGCAGCTGCCGCCGGTGCTGACACAGGAATGCTCCAGGCAACGCACGGGGCCATGGCTCGTGCGGCTTCCCTCTATAATCATTGTGCAAATTATTCATTAATGGAAAAGTATCCGGAGAGCCTGGGGGAGCTGCTGGCAGAAGGAGCCCGTTGTAAAAGGCACAGCAGAATCGCTGCTGCTACGCTCACTGCTCAGGTTGTGCTGAACTAATGAGAAGTTTAAATCAATGTTTGCCACTTCGGGGAGTGGAGGGGATTCTCTGGAGACTTTTCCTTTCCCGTGAAGCTGAGAAGGGCTGAGCTGCTCCTGTACTCTGCTGTACACTGTGCCCTGGTTTTTCGCGAAGGCTGTTGCAGCAGCTCTGCAGCAGAACTCCGCTGTCCCCTCCTGTCCCCGCCGTGCCAGGCAGCTCCTGCCGTGCTTGGAATGCTGTGCCAGGGCTGTGGGCACTGTGCCGTGCTCCTGCTGGGCAGCGCGAGGCTCTGGGTCCGCGTTTCTCTCTCTGTCTCTGCCTTTCCTGACCTGGCTCAGAGGAGGGAGTTCCCTTGGAGCTGTTCATGGACATCCACTGCTGTTTGCAGCTAATGCTTCCCACAACCCTGTGCTGCTTCTGGTCTGTGGGTAGGCTGCTTCATTAAGTGGTTCTGTAATTGGGGCTCGGCCAGAGACACGTTTCATATTTGTAAAAGCTTTTAAAATTATAAAAACATGGTAGACCCAAACTTTTGGGTTTTTAGCGCCCTCTTGTTCTGGCTGCAGCCTCTGTCGCAGTGTCCTGGTTTAACCCGTGCCACAGAGGCACCAGGCGTCGGAAGTTTTCTTTCCCTGTGTAAGTTATTCCCGAAAATCGGAGCTGCTTTCCGCATGCCCTGGAGCGCCCCAGGGATCCTGGTGCTGCTGCAGACACCAGCACGGAGCCGGTGTGGGGAGGGACCGAGCGAGGCAGGGAGGGCTCAGGGGCGCTGGGCAGGTCCTGCTGCCCTCCCGAGGGATAAACTCGCCCACACAGAGCCGGGACAAACTCGCCCACGCAGGTGGCACTGGGGCATCAAAGCAGTTTTCCCTCTGCCTGTGTCTCCGTTCTCTTCTCCAGTTCGGGTTTCGCTGGTTCCTATGGAAACCGTGGATGTGTCTGAGGGGATGGAGAGCACGAGCAGGAACTGCACAGGGGGAGAGTCGGGACAGTGGCTGGGTGGGAGCCCTGGCAGCATCGCAGGGCTCAGGTGACCCCTCTGGTGTGGGATGGAGACCGAGACACTTGGGCAGAAAATGGGATTTGGCAGGTGCAGACCCTGGGTTTGGTTTGGACCAAACAATTCCATTGTGATCCCGACTTTTCTGTTGCGTTTTTTTTATTCCTTACCCACTTCAGGGGAAAGTGCTTGGAGCAGCTGAATCCCCCGGGCTGGCAAAAGGGGAATTGTGTCCAGAAGCAGCTCCCCAGCCTTGGCTTGGTGTTGGTGTTTCCTTGTGTCACATGTGGGCAGCTGGAAGCGTCCCCAGGTTCCTGGGGTCCCTTGGTTCTGCTGGGGGCACGGCTCCATGCAGTCCTGGTCAGACATGGGGTGTTTGAGGCCAGGCTGTGCTGCTGGGGAGGGAGGACCTGAGCCAGATGGCAGCTAAGCTGCTTCCCAGGTGGAGAGGTCACCCTGGAGGGACACATCAGCCTGCAAAGGATCTTTGCATGTCAAGCAGCAGCTCTGGCCAGGTGAGCCAGCCTGGTGAGTTTGTTTGCCTCTCACAGCAGCCCAGCCAGTGCAGGGGTCCCTGAGAAAGCAGGCAGAGACCCTCGAGCCCCCTTGGCCTGGTAAAGTCCACCTACTGGGGAAGCTGGAGGTGGAAAAGTGGGATGGGGACTCATGGGGCCCTTCCTCCTCTCGTGTGGGACCAGCTGGTAGAGAGCTGTCCCACAGGGGTTCAGCAGCCCTTTACCTGCCAACAGCTCCTCAGCCTTTGTGCTCAGGTTATCTGCTCTCTGGTATTGATGGGGTGTACTGAGAAACCACACAGTGTTAAACAAGAAAATCAGTAAAAAACCCCTCCTTCAGGCAGTCACACCTCTTCTTTTAGCAAAAATAGCACCAAAATAATCATGTCTCTGTGGAATGGAGGAGCCATGTACAGCAATTACTGGGAGCCAGTGTGTGTGCAGTCAGAGCTCACATGAAAGAGCATGTGATGCTCCTCTGCTGATGGGAGCAGGAGGATGAAGGTGGGAAGAGATGAAAGATTTGCCTGACCTTCGTAAAAAGAGCTGTGTCCAGGCTTGAGGCTCTTTAATATTTGATGGGCTGGAGCTGAGTTAATGGGAAGATGTGGGAATGATTTAATGTCTTGGAGGTGGGTGCACTGACTATTGCACTGATCTCAGGGGTTTGTGCTTGGGTCCTGTGAGGACAAGGTCTGGTGAGCAGATTGCAATCTAAGTAAATTCCTTTGACTTATTAACACTTCATAAATGGATAATTGCATGTAAATGTATGTTTTGCAATTATATTCAGCCAGAGAAGCACATGCAAAGGAAATGCTGTCAAAACTCCTGCGAAGCAGCCAGCTGCAGCACACGAGGAGCCTCCCTACCTCTGTTCTTTGGAACTGCTCCTCTCCACTGCTGCCAGGCGTGGAGCCAGCCCAGTGCAAACCCCAGCAGTGACCCCCACCAGCAACATGCCCTGATGCTACCCCGGTTCTGGAGCCTGGCAGTGACCCTGTTCTGTCAATGTGCCTGGGGAAGTTCTGAGCAGGGCCAGGGTGCAATCCCTGGACCTGGAGAAAACTTTAGACTCAGTTAAAACCAGTGCTGGGCTGGAGGGGCAGAACGAGGCCAGGCTGAGTCTCTCGATGGGTCAGTGCTGGATGGGTGTTGATTGTGCACCCGGGGTGCAGGGCCCTGGCAGCTCAGTCGTGTGCCAGGAAAGATGAGTGCTTGTGTTGGCAGCAGGTCTCGTGCTGGGTTCCTGCTGGGATGAGCTCCCTTGCAGTGCCAGGGAGCTGCAGGTGTGTGCCTGGGGATGGTGACAGGTCCCTGCTGCCTGAGCTGCCTGCCGGGATGGTGGCAGGGCCGTGGTCGGTCCTTCCCCGTCAGCCCGAGGTCTGGTGGGAGATTTACACAATCCAGCCGGTGCCAGCAGCTCCCTGCTATCTGTGGCAGGCAGGCGGGAGCGCTTCCCTGTTGGTGGAAGGGCAGTTATCGCCCTGGCTGCCTGCCCACACCCTGCCCTGCACCCACAGCATCCTCCCAGCACGTCTCACAGCCTGCCTGGGACACAGGAAGCTTTCACAGGAGGAGGAAGGTGCTGTCAGCTCCGAGGACTTGCAGTGTTTCAGCCATTTAATCTGGTAAGCCTTAGCTATATAAAATTCCAGGCTGGGGGAATGGGTGCTGGCACAGCTCCACTGATGCTCCCCCTTGGTATTTGACTCTGTGCTCTCATCTTAGTGACCTGCTGTGGATATTTGGGGTTATGTGAGGAGGTATTTCTGCAGACAGCCCAGCCATGGATCAGCAGAGCTGGGTTGGGATCTGGTGGAGCAGGCACTGCTCCCTGCTGACGTTGGAGGTGACGTTCCCGTGAGTGCCGCCCCGTCCATATGCTAAAATGTTGTTGTTGCTGTCAGACAGCCTCCCCATATTTAAAGCTAGATTATCCACAATTACATCTGCCCAGAGGACTGAGCAGCCCCACGTGGGTCTATTTTTAGCTCTGTCTCCGAACTAATAAACTGTGCTGGTTTTTCCTGCCGCATTTAGAGGCTGTCAGAGCAGTTTGCAGTGGGAGGGCGGCTGCTCGGGGAGCGGGCACCTCTGAGCAAATATTGTCCTGGTGGGTGGAGGGGCCGTGGTGGCTGCGGTGACGGAGGCACCACCTGCCCGTGGTTCCCTCCCTGGCTGCAGCAGTCACTGAGGTCGCCCAGGCCGGGCTTGCAGGGCTCTTGCCCCACTCGGGTGCCCACTGGGCTCCCCTCGGCCCTGGCCGTGTGCCCACCCGTGTGCCACCAGGGCGGGTGTGATTTAGGGGCATGAGCAGCCCCATCCCTGCCCAGCCCAGGAGCCCGGAGCAGGGTAGGCAGTGCTGGCGTGGCAGTGCAGGCATCCTGCCAAGGCCCGTGCTTTATTCCTGATGATAATTTCATTAATTACTGTACCGCTCCCGCCGGCTGTCGCTTTTCCTGTGGGCTGGCAGGGTCCTGGCAGGGTCCTGGCAGGGATGGGCAGGCACTGGCCCCCAGTGGCATTCCTGTGCCATGGGAAGGCTGGCAGGGCCACGGTCCTGCACTGCAAAGGGCCCTCTCCATCTCTGCTCTTTTATTTCCAGTGATGCTCCCAGTGCCCCACACAGTATCCAAGGAATTAATCTTCCAAAGCCTATTGTGAAAACATGGCTCATCTCAGACTCCCACCCAGCAGAGACACTAGAGGCTTGGCAGGTACTTGAGTAGGTCAGAGCAATATTCTGAGTCTCTGTGAAGTCTCAAAGGTCAGTCCTTTCAGGCACTGTCCTGTCTCGTTTTTCTCAAATGTCACTGGTGTCACACCAGGGACCACGACAGCTCCTTTCTCCTACAACAAGATGGTGTTAATCCCTTCCAGTTTGGAATGCAGAGCCCGCTTTCTAAAGCCCTGACAAGCTGATCTGGGTCTCTTGTTCCCAATCACTGATGAGTGTGAGGTGATCTGAAGAGGAAGATAGTGGTGCTGCTAAAAACTGCTTCATTTTCCATCTTTTCTTATTTGGAGCAAGAGGCAAGGAAAAATCTGTAGAGCAGCAGAAACCCCTGGATGTGATTGACTTCAGAACGTTCCCTGTAGTATGGATGTGTCAGAGATAATACCTGTGTTTTAGCTCCACAAATTATATGTCTTTTAATGCTTTCACATCAAACAGGGTGTGTGAGGGAGGCAGTAATTGAGACTGTGTCGTCTCCAGGAGTCCCTGGAGCCCGGGTGCTGCTGCTCCTGCTGCCACCCCGTGGCGCTGGGACCTGCTGTGACCCCTCAGTGCCCACACCCCCTCCCACACCCTGCATTGCTCCACTGGGGTGAAAGTTTGGGCCCCATCCCGAGCTCCCCGGCTGGATTCCAGGGATTGATGGGCACAGCCAGGGCTGGCCTTTGCTCTGCAGGGGAGCAGGGGCTGAGCAGGGTGCTGGTGCTGCTGGAAGCCCTGGGTGAGTGGCACACGTTAGTGGCTGTGCCTCCCGAATCTGGCTTTATTAGTGATGCTACTGATGAATGGTGACATTTAGCTCACTGATTTACTACTAAAATTCAGAGGATCTGCTCATGCTGCAGAGACTAATTTCCTCTGCTGATTTGATCTAATTTAATTGGATGCTGAAATCTTGGCGCTCATCTCTTCAGGAGGCCTGTGTTCACGGGGAGAAACACCCCAAATTGTCAGGAATACAATTATTTCCATGTAATTGTGCTGCTGTCATGGCCATGACTTCCTCGTTCTGTATCAGCTGTGCTGTGGCTGATGCTGCCCCCAGTTGCCACCACAGAGCCAGGCTGCTGGGCAGGGAGAGCCCAAAGGTGACCCCCTTGGGGTGTCTCAGTTACAGGACGGTGTTTGGCTCATTGCCAGTGGCACACAGTGGCTGGGAGAGGTGTACAAGAGACTCCTTGTACCCACAGCTTGCTTTGTTCCTTGATAAACCTTGCAAAACCACCCACTGATGTGTTCATGTGTCCCAGGCTCTGTCACTGCTGCTCTTGGGTCACTGCTCTTTGGTGGCTCTCCCAAAGTTCTGGGCCTGGCTCAGGTCTAACCTCCTTTGGAGCTGGTCTGGTTGAGTGTGTCTGTCACACAGGGTTCCATTGGGATGCTCTGGAGCTGCCCTCGAGCAGGGGCAGCCCGGGGTGCACAGGGAGGAGCTGCCCCAGCACCTTCCTCAGCTCTGCTCCTCAGCATCCCCTCTGCCCAGGGCAGGGGGACAAGACCCGCCTGACCTCAGCTGCTTTCTGCAGCGAGAGTTCTTTCCTTTTTGTTCTTTGGTTGTGGCTTTGAGCACTCTTCCTGCCTATTGCTTGGGAGGAAAATCCTGCTGGGGAGAGGGACACTCACGGACCCTGCTTGGCCACAGAAGATCGATGCTTGGCTGCACTCTTCACAGGGATGGGCTCTGGACAAGACAAGCCCGTGGTCTGAGTGCTCCCCCTTGAGCTCACCACATAAATTTCTGCTTTATTGCACCCCAACCCCGCTCCTCTCTCAGGAGCCGCAGTGCCAGGGCACAGGAGCCATCGGGGCTGGGGCACTGCTGTGCCAGGGGGGCTTTGCCGATGTGGGATGGGAGCTGGGGCTGCCCCACGCCTTGGCACACACCGATGCAATCTCTCAGAAGTGACGTGGTGGCTGCTGGCGTGTCACACCCGTCTCACACCGTTTCTGGGGAGATAAGCTCACTGTGCTCTGTCTCTCATTGCCTGCATGCAAGAGCTGCCTCTGTGCTTTCCTGGGATTTCCTTCATGTCTTTCTAACTGAAGCCATAAAATAAATTTCTAATCAGATTACTTGGGGCTAGATGAAATGTAATCTAAAGCTCTATTTCTTGTGATACTTCTGTAAAAGTGGATGCCCTCTTATCCTCCTCCTGCAGCACTGATTGAAGCACTGTAATCGCTTTCTCCCTCGTTTGCAAGCTCCCAAATCCGTTTCTGCCGTGCCAGGGAAATCGGGATGTGGCTGCTCCTTTGCAGGGACACAGTTACTGTTTTTGGGTTTTTGGGTTTTGTTGCATTGTCTCCTTTTGTTCCTCTGGGGCTCCCAGTGCTCAGTGCTGGTGCAGCTGCCGATCTCAGCTGTCCCACCTGGGCAGTGCAGGTGCCCGTGCTCAGGTGAGGGGCAGTGCCCAGAGGGGCTCTGGGTGCGTGCCTGGGCAGTGGCCAAGGGTCCCAAGGTGGTGGGGCAGGGCCAGAGCAGGTCTCTGGGTTCTCTGGGCAGGTCTCTGGGTTCTCTGGGCAGGTCTCTGGGCTCCCTGGGCAGGTCTCTGGGCTCCCAGGGCAGATTTCTGGGCTCCCTGGGCAGGTCTCTGGGCTCCCAGGGCAGGTTTCTGGGCTCCCTGGGCAGGTCTCTGGGCTCCCTGGGCAGGTCTCTGGGCTCCCCGGGCAGGTCTCTGGGTTCCCTGGGCAGATTTCTGGGTTCTCTGGGCAGGTCTCTGGGCTCCCTGGGCAGATTTCTGGGTTCCCTGGGCAGCTCAGGCACGGTGCTGTGGGATGGGCTGGCCTTGCCTCCAGCCCAGCTGTGGCAAATGCCTGGCATAGCTCGTGTATTTCTGGCACTGTCCCTCGTCAGCGAGGGAACCAGAAATATCTCGTGCCCAGGGAGGCACAGAGGTGGCAGGGACGGATCCTGCACTGCCTGAGGAGGCTCTGAGTCTCCAGAGCTGAGCTCAGCTGTGGCTGCAGCTCAGGTGTGAGCACGGGGCTGGGCCCTGTGCAGGTGGCTGGGGAAGATTGATGGGCTGCTCACCTACGGGGATTTCATCTCAGAGCAGCATCTTTAAAAAAGCCAAAGTTATTACATAAAGAATGGCCTCATAATAATAATATTAATAGTGTCATTTATTCATGGCAGATTCAGCACTTCTAGGGCTAAAGACTCAATCTTGTCCTGCTCTGGTGTTTTCAGATCCTTCTCTCTCAGCAGTGTCCAGGCAGCTGCCAGGTGATGTGTTAATTGTGTAATTGTGTAATTGTGTAATTGTCCTGACCCGTCGTGCACTCCCTCCAGCCCCTCAGGCTCCCTAGTTCGCTGCCAAGCTGCTTTGTCTGATGCAAAAATGTCAGGGCATTTTCCAAGAGATTTGTATTTCTTCATAAAAGAGGGGCAACTGCTTACCCTGGAGGTAATTTAGTGACTGAAGGGGTGATGTTTTAAAGGAAGGATGGAGACTTGGAGGCTCTTGAACTGCAGCGTTCTGTTTTGGAGGTGTCCTTTGGGACATCTGGAGAGGTTCTGGGGGTGCTGGCCCTGACAGGGCACCCCTATTGCCATCACCAGGAGGGTGATGGATGCTCTGGTGGCATCACTGCAGGAACGGGAGGTTGGGTGGGGCTGGAGGGGGCGAGGCAGGGGAAGACAGGCAGGGTGGGAGCTTTCAGGTGCACCAGCCCTGCCACCCTGTGTGCCCTCCTGGGCATCCCTGCCATCCTGCCCTGCTCCATCCTGGAGCAGCTACCAGATGGCAGAACCTGAGAAACACGGGGCAGGTTCTGCAGGACCTGTCACAGCCAGGGGTGATGTCCTGTGGGGCAGGAGATCCTGGTTCCTTTTCCCTGTGTGAGCACCCAGCCCTCCCAGGAGCCCCCAGCCCACCTCAGCCCCTCACCATCTATTGTCTTGCCCTCAGCCCATAAATTACAAATCAGCTCAGTGAGTCCAGATGCAATTGTGGGCTGGGCCATGTTTGGATGGAGAGGGAACCTGGCTGAGTTTCTGCTCAAAGTGTTTGTCTGTTTCCAAATAGGAGAGAATTGAACATCTTTAAAAATCAATACAAAGCCACTTCAGCATAAACCAAGAGGAGATTAATACTCAACTTGCCTGGAAAAGGGGAGGGGAGATGTGGAAAATGTCTCTGGAGAGGGAGACTCAATGAAATTTGAATCTGCCTGTTTAATGTGAGGACGAAATATTTTAAATTAACTCCCTCCCCCTCCATTAACTGGAAACTAATGAGGTGCTGGAGAATTGGTGTAATTTGGCACAGAAATAAGATCTAATTTTTTTTTTCTTTTCTGTGCCTGAGAAATTTATCAGACTGAAAGCTTCAGCTTGAAGGAAAGCAGACAGATATTTTCTGCAGGAAGAGATCTGTTGATCCATCAAAAACTTTATTGAAAGGTTTGGCAGTGCAGGTAGCACTCAGGTTTAGCAGGATTCATTCCTCTTACCCGCTTAGATTGTCTCACCACTATTCAGAGTTTGGCATCATCTGGTGTTCTGAGGAGACAGAAATGCATTTCGGAATTTTTGGAGAATGAGTTGGATTTTTTCCCATGAGGAAATGGGTACCTTGACACTTGTCTGCTGGAATTGCTGCTGTCTCTGTCTCCCCAGGGGCCTTGAGATGTGGTGAAATACAAAAATATTGATCTTGAGTTTGAGTCTTGACTCTCTGGAGTGCTCCAAGTGCACGGTGTAGGTCAGGATGGGTGCTGTGGTGACAC
>VWZS01005385.1:277119-336625 GCA_013397075.1 Rhabdornis inornatus | reverse complement strand
GAAATATTTTATAAATTAACTCCCTCCCCCCATTAACTGGAAACTAATGAGGTGCTGGAGAATTGGTGTAATTTGGCACAGAAATAAGATCTAATTTTTTTTTTTTCTTTTCTGTGCCTGAGAAATTTATCAGACTGAAAGCTTCAGCTTGAAGGAAAGCAGACAGATATTTTCTGCAGGAAGAGATCTGTTGATCCATCAAAAACTTTATTGAAAGGTTTGGCAGTGCAGGTAGCACTCAGGTTTAGCAGGATTCATTCCTCTTACCCGCTTAGATTGTCTCACCACTATTCAGAGTTTGGCATCATCTGGTGTTCTGAGGAGACAGAAATGCATTTCAGAATTTTTGGAGAATGAGTTGGATTTTTTCCCATGAGGAAATGGGTACCTTGACACTTGTTCTGCTGGAATTGCTGCTGTCTCTGTCTCCCCAGGGGCCTTGAGATGTGGTGAAATACAAAAATATTGATCTTGAGTTTGAGTCTTGACTCTCTGGAGTGCTCCAAGTGCACGGTGTAGGTCAGGATGGGTGCTGTGGTGACACCGAAATGCTGTCTGGTTCATCTGGGGTGAATTCATGTGGTGTGTTGACAAAAATAACATCACGCCTGTTTTTATCTGATTTACAGAAAGAGATTATGGTGATGATAGGGATTTTGTTGTTGCATTTAAAGAATCTGTCTGATTCGAGATTCTGCTGAAACATTTAGATAGCAAAGGCCAGAACTGAGGTTATCAGTTGAGTTGAGTTGATCTCCCTGAGGGTGGCAGACAGGAGGGTGGCAGGCAGGGGAAGTGGGTGAAGCAGGAGTGTGGCAGGCAGGACGGGGCAGCAGCAGCGGCTGTTCCCTGCCAGATGTGTTCTGTGGCCTCTGCAAGCTGTTTCTCCTGAGCAAACACATTTATTACAGACTTTGCCAGGGGAGCCCCATGCATTGTTAATGATTGACTGCCCCAGCCGGGGGTTTCCAGGCAGCTCCTGCTCCGTGCTGGGCTCTTGCCCCGTGGGTGAGGAGCTGGGGGCCTTTCTCACCATTTCCCCAGGAGTTGCTCAGGTCCTGCTTCAATGGATGGTGGATGTGGTTGCCTGCAGCCTGTGTGTGCCCCCCAATAGATTCCTGGTTGTGGCAGGAATAAACCCAAGCCCTGGCCTGGCTGTGACACTCAGAGCAGCTCCCCAGGGGCCGTGCCCTGTGTGCCACTGCCAGAGAGGTTGTGCCCTCCCTGTTCTGAGGCCAGCCTGGTTAAACCCATCCAGGGCAGTGGGCTGGACCAGATGCAGGAGGATCGTTTTGGCTGCTCCTGATGGCTGCGGGGGTAAGGAGAAGCAGTAGGCTTTGGGCAGGTGCCAGTACCCTGTGCTGGGTGGATGTTCTCATGTATGATCTCACACCTGCTGGCAGCAGGGATGGGGCTTTCATCCCTCGGACTAGGAAGTTGCTCAAAGTGCTGTAGCTTGTCCTGTGTCTAGTTCCTGTGAAAATTAAACTGGCACAGAAGAAAGGTGAGATAAGGGGGGCAGAGGGACCTGGGTGTTTTATCACCACGGCAACAAGGACTTCCAGGGAAAGGTGATGAGGTGAGAAGTAGATAATTTACAGTTTACTCAATAAAAAAAGAATTCGTTTCCTGAGGGAGCTGTGTGTCAGCTCCCGGTGTGAGGGCCAGGCTCGAGGCCCCGTGCTGTCCCGGTGCTGCAGCCTGGGCTCGGGGGGGAGGATGCTCGCCCCGGCAGAGGGATGGCAGAGCCAGGCTGGCACCAGCCGGGGGTTCCGCGGGGTTCGCTGCGGTGAGGAGCCCGTCTGTGCGGCAGGAGCGAGTCCTCCCCGTGCGGGGGCTGGAGGGGCTGTGCTGGCACTTCGCCCCGTGAGGAGCCCGGGCTGTGGCGGCCGGGGAAGCCTCGGTACCGGGGGTGCCCCGGAGGCTGCGCCGCGCACGGTCGATGCCCGGGCCCGTGACGCGCTCAGAGCCCCGCCCGCCCGCAGAGCCGGCCCGGGGGTGTCCGGGGGGCTGCGGACACACCCCCGGCCCCCGGCCTGAGGGGAGTGAGGGGGGCAGAGCTGCGGCCATTCCGCGGGGCTCCGTTACCGGCCCCGCTGCCGTTNCTGTGTGCCGGAACGGTGCCGGTACCGGCAGTACCGTGACCCGCTGGCGGTGTGCGCTGTGTGCCGGAACGGTGCCGGGGACCGGGCCGCCGGTACCGGCAGTACCGTGACCCGCTGGCGGTGTGCGCTGTGTGCCGGAGCGGTGCCGGTACCGGCAGTACCGTGACCCGCTGGCGGTGTGCGCTGGCAGCGGTGCCGGAGCCGGGCACCGGGATTAGCGGAATTACCGGGAGCGCTCGGTGCTGGGTGTGCGGGGGCCGCGCTCCCGGGCCAGGTGAGCCCCGGCACCGGCGGCAGGAGCAGCGCGATCCCCAGGGCCCCCCGCGCTCCCGTGCCGGCGGATCTGCCGTGACTCGGCTCCGCAGCTTTGTCTGCGCCGGGAACAGCTGACGAATGGTTTCATCTTTCATTGCCGAAGCCACGGGCTGTACTTGGTGTCCAACTTTGTGCCGTAGGAAGCGGCCTGCGCGCAGGGCTGTGCGAGCTGGCATCTGCTCCGCTCCCCCCGCTCCGCTCGGGAGTCGCTGCGGCCTCGGGGTTTGACCCCGCGCTGATCTCTGCGGGCTGCCCCGGCCAGGGAGTTTTCTCCTCCAGGGCTCTGCTGCTCTGGCAACTTCGGTGTTAAAAATAGTCAGAAATGTGCGCCCGAACCTCACAGTGTGTGTACCTCTGGTTCAGGGTGGAAGCAATATGGGCACTGCTGCAGGCTGAGGGTTTTTGTGTTTCTTTCTTTTTTCTTGGTTCAATCTGTGATTTTGTACCAAACTCGAATGAAGAATTGATTATTTGGAATCGTTACTGTAAAATATTCTCCCGCTCCCTAATCTATAAGCATGAAAAGGCAGAGTGAGGTGACTGAGGATGAAGCTTTTTGTCTGCCACCAGTAGTGGATCGCAGGGTTTGCACCCCATTTTTCAGTGCTGCTGGTGTAGGGAGTTTGCCTTGGGCAGCTGGTGCCATGGAGAGCGGGATTTCAGTGATGCTCTGAAGACTGAACGCTGGTGTTCCTGGGGGGTTCCTGTGTCACTGGTTTGGGATATTTTCCTCTCCCTTGCTGGGGTATTAGGTAGATCATCAAAACAGAACAGTTGGAAAAAAACCAACCTGCAGGTCCTGGGTGAGCAGCAGGAGCGGCTGGGGGGTGACCTGAAGTCTCTTCTCCTTTCACATGTGGTACAGAACCCCCCGTGTCTGGGGGCTGTCCCTGTGCAGGGGGACGCTGGTGGGGGCCCGGATGATCCTCTGGATGTTGTACCCACTGGAACTCCTTGGCCAATCCTGCATTTGCCTCAAGGGCAGGGTGTGCTGTGCTAGTCACATCGAGCAAGACTTTGCCAAAGAGTTGTCCTTCCCCCAGGTCCCAGGTTTCTATGAATGAGCTCAGCATGACACTGGAGTGCTTAGAAAAAACCTGGCTCTGAACTTGCACGGGAATCTGCCCCGTGATGTGTGAATCTGGTTTTCCTCTTTGTTTTTTCCCCAGCATCGTGTTGTGCACAAAACGTCTCAGTGTGCCTCTTGCTGTGGGGTTTACTGAGTACAAGAATCACACAGACATCTCAAGGGGAGAACAAGACCCTGAGGAGGTTTTTTTCTGTCTGTCGTGGACTGAGGAGCCTCCATGGGAGTGATTGCAAGAATTCAAGCAGTGCTTTACGGTGGTTGTTTCATCTTATGCAAGCTGCCAGGGCCATCAAAGTGACATAATCTGCAGGAAAAGGAAGGGACTGCTAGCGGCATCGTCAAAAGGGACTCTGTTCCTCCACCTGCTCCTATTTGCTTTTTTCCCTCCTACATTCAGTCTTTGTTCTGCATTTGCAATTGAATTTTGCTTTCCATGAGCCATATGCAAGCCTGGCAGGATCAGTGGCAGCTGCAGAGTCTGTGGTGGCCCAGGTCCCTTCCTTGCTAGCGACCCAGCAAAGTGCAGCACAACACACCAGGCTCCCCTGGCAGAGCTGGGTGATGCTCACCTGCCCCTCCACCTGCACTCTTCTCACCTGTGCCTGCCCCGCACACCTGAGCTGGAGGGGAGGAGCGGGGAAGTCTGAGGGGGCGGCTGCTGCTGGGGGATCCTCCTTGTTCCTGTTTTGCTCTGAAAGCCTGGGGTTTGGAACTGTATTTCTATCTAAATGAATTTCCCCGACTGTCCCACGAGCAGGTGAGGTGATGCTCGGGTGGCTGTGCTCCCCCAGGGCAGAGCTGGTGGATGGGTGCCCTGGCGTGGGGCACTTCTCCACTCGCAGGCTCCCTTTGCCCTTTGGCATCAGTCCCACGGCGTTTGGAGACACTGGTTTCTGGGAGCTGCTCTCTGCAATTTGCAAATTATTGAATCAGCTCAGAAACGGCTGCCCGAGGCTCCTGGCTCGGGTTTGGCAGGAATAGGATCAGACGAGCCTTCTGGTCTGAAAATGTCTGCAAGTGCCTTGGCTGATTTACCCAGATCTGCAGGAAATTGCCACTTTCTCTGTTCCAGCAAGGGAGAGTAGGCAGCACATTTTGTAGAACATGAAAACTTCTTTTCACCATTACTTGCATAGGGAGCCTCACTGGCCTGGCCTGGCCCGGCCTGGCCCAGTGGGAAGCCCTTGGCCAGTGGGAAGGATTCCAGGGTCTGAACAGGAGTCAGCTCCTTGCTGGCCCCCTCCCCAGCAGGGTGGTGCAGCAGGGACCCCATGGCCAGGGCAGGCAGCAGGATCCTGTTCAATGTGGGACGCTCTGAACTGTTCAACAATGTTTATTTGCTGTTCCGAGGGGCAATTAAAGCCAAGCCCACTGGCAGTTAAATGTCACCTTTCTGTGAGCAGGGCTGTGCTCCAAGGACAGTGTGTGTGCAGGTGCAGGCTGGCAGTTTGCAAATACAGAATTTATTGCAAGAAAGGTAGATGAGAAAACGCTGCACCTTTTTTTTTTTTTTTTTATTTTTTTGCTGACTCTCAGGCTTTGATGTGAGAAGGCAACACTGCTGAATAGGGCCAGGCTGAGCCAGGACACAACAAGGTAAATCAGTTCCTAGGGAAGATGTTCTGTGGCAGGGGCTCTGCCCGAGGGTCTGACAGCTCTGCAGCACTGAGGGCCTGGGCTGGACCCCATGTCTGGGGGGATTCTGGAGCCCCACGACTGTGTGACATCAGTGGGAGCCTGCAGCAGTGCATGTCCTCTGCTGCTGTCCTCCCTGGGATGAGTGATGATGCAGCGAGATCTTGCCTGCCTGGCATCCTGGGATTGGGTGGAGAGCTGCTCAAAGTCAGGGCAAGGTTCTTCATTCAGGCACTCACTGCAGATTTCCAGGTGTAAACTCACAGCAAGGTGCCCTTGTCTGTGTTGCAAAAACCCTACAGTTTTGGTTGAGTGTTTTTTTTTTTTTTTTTTTTTTCAATTTGTGAGCAGCTGGCAAGGGCTCCTGGCCACTGCTGCTGTGCCTGGTGTCAGCAGGTGCTCGTGTCCCAGGAGCCAGGGGTCAGTCCCAGTTGTGTGGGGGATGGAGAGGGGCCTCCCCAGAGGGAGGATGAGCAGCCTGTGCCCCCCTCCCACTGCTCTGTGGACAGGGCTAACCCAGGCAGGGCGAGGATGGAAAGTGATATGGAAGCACAGTCCCCTCTGAGAACTTATGAGACCAGGCATGGAATATTAAACAAACAAAAAAGGAAGCAGCTGGCAAGGTGATGCCCATCAAGGATAAAAAATGATGAGTCCAAAAATAGAGGCTGTTAATTTACAGGAGAGTCATTGCTGACCTTCTCAAGGGTGAGGCATCTGTCAGGCAGAACTTGTTGCTGCAGGAGTTTGGTGCCTCCTTAGGCCAGGTTTGATCTGTGGAATTAAGCACAGCATGCAGGTAACCTGGGATGCTCCCATCTCGTTTGCATATCTTGACAGAGGTAGAGCCAACCACGAGTTGTGGAGTGTTTCACCATGTCAGGTAATATGTTGGTATCTCCCCTCTCCACCTGTGATTTATCTGAATGCACTGTGCTGATTCAGAGCCTGTCTGGGAAATAAACCAGATGTACAAAATGAGGAGGTGGGATGCATTAGGGGATTTTTGTTAGGCTTTGGCTTGAGAGAGCGTGAGAGGAGTGTGCACTCGGAGTCAGGGTCTGGATGGGAACACTGCAAGGGTCCAGGCAGCCTTGGCTCTGTGCTGAACAGGACTTTTCAATCAGAATTTCAGTATGTCCGTGGGGTTTACCAAATACAGGATATTAATTTGAAGGTGCTTTAGGACTGTGGTCGGGGATGCTTTAAAGAGAAAGACCTCACCTGCCCTTGCTGTGTTGGGAGCTCACCGGTGCCCATGCTTTCCCCCCAGAATGAGGGGGGAAAATCCCCATTTTCTCCCCATTTGGAAGGAGCCAGGAGCCCTTGGCAGGTGGGATTTGCCTCCCTGAGAGCTGGCAACAGGTCCCCTGAGCACAGAGCCAGGAGGGGCTGGCATGGCTGGGGTGATCTCAGTCTGTGTTCGGAAACCCTGCAGTCGGCCCTGCCATAACTGCATTAAGGTATTGCCTTAATTAGATTTACTAAGTATGCAGGATTCTAATTCTCTCTTCTCCTTCTCTCTTAATTTGCCTAATGAGAAAAACAAAGAAATGAAATTACCAGAGTGATGCCCACGTTTCCTTCTGGAGAGGCTGGTGTCCAGCTCCGGAGGATGCTCTGGCCCATCCTGGGCGCTGGTCCCTGGCTGTGGCCAGGGGGCATTAGGGGCATTAGGGGCATTAGGGGCAGGCAGAGCCCCCTGGTACCTGCCAGGTGCCCCCTCAGGGAGAGAACACAGCGCTGGGACCTTTGGTTACGTTGTCAGTGCTGGAGCTGCGTGTCTCCTGTGGTGCCGGGGAGAGGTGAGTGCCCGGGGAGCTGCCCGGTGTCCCCAGAGCCCGTCCTGGCTGGAGTGGGCACCTGGCACCCCTGCTGTGCCTCAGGCTCTGCAGACACCCTCGGTGTCAGCTGGGGACTGGGTCGCCGTGGGGCTGCTGTGAGCCCCCGATGGCTCCGGGGTCGCTTCAGGGGGATCCCCGGGGGTGCACCCCGGTGCACAGACAATGACATACTGATCGTCCTCCTGATTCATTTATCACCCCCTGGGGGCAATCGGTTTGGGAAATGGGCCGGCCCTTAACCCCAGCTGGCGGTGGGCTGAATCATCGGCGTCTGTGCTTGGACTTTAACACAACAGATTCACAGCAGAGGCCGTTCCAAGCAGTGCTGGGGATGGGCTTGTTTTGCTCTCCCGGAACTGCAGGAGCAGTTCCAGCAGTTTGGCCCCAAAGAAGCAGCCAGCATGTGACAGAGGAACATGTTGTTAAGTTGGGTGATTTTATAATACTTAGAATATGATGCTATGGCAACCCACTACAAATCCCAGATCAAATCAAATTATTTGTGCGCATCCCTGTAACTTTAATCTTTTCGAAGTCGTGTCTGTTCTATGCCTTTGAGGCCACTGTGCAGCTGAGTGCAATCAGGCAGAGCTCAGGGTTCAAAGCAAGGAGAGCAGGGGATGAGTGGTTTGCTCCAGATCAGGCTGTGCTTTAGTGTCCTAGAAAGTCAAAGAGCAAACAAGGGAAATCTGTCATCCTCGGCATTTTTCAGCAGTAGAGACATGGTGAGCTTGTGGAGACCAGAAAGGGAAGGAGCTTGATAAACAGTATGGGTGGGCAGGACAGGAATTCTGCCCCACATTGCTCCAATGAATTTCTTGCGTTGAAAAACTGGAAGATGCCAGGAGCTCAAATGAGTTGTAACAATGAAAATGTAACCTGCTCTGATACTGAAAAGAGACAAGGAAGGTTTATTTTGGTTTAATGCAATGTGAACTATCAGTTGTTGTTCTGGAGTCACGTTTGGACACAATGCCATGGGTATTTTCCCCCCGTGCCCGTGGCCAAGCCCATGTTGCTGGCCCAGCCCGGGTGGGGCTGTGACTCCCCTGGCTGGGAGGAGGATGATGAGTGAGGAGGATGATGAGTGAGGAGGATGATGCTGCTGGTCCCACTTTGCCTTCCCAGCATCCCTGCTGCCTCCTTTCTGCCTTCCCACTTCATCCCTCAGCATCCCCACAGCACAGGGCCCTGCTGAGGAGGGGCTGCAGGCACCCCGACACCGGCAGGTGATTGTCACCTGCTGTCACCAACACTGGGGCTTGGCAGGAGGGGATGGGAGGGCAGGGCCCGCGGTGGGGCTGGTGGCGAGGGCAGGGGTTGGCAGAGCTCGGGGTGGCGAGGGCAGGGGTTGGCAGAGCTCGGGGTGGTCAGGGCAGGGGTTGGCAGAGCTCGGGGTGATGAGGGCAGGGCTTGGCAGAGCTCGGGGTGGTCAGGGCAGGGGCTGGCAGAGCTCGGGGTGGTCAGGGCAGGGCTGGGCAGAGGTCGGGGTGGCGAGGGCAGGGGTTGGCAGAGCTCGGGGTGGTCAGGGCAGGGCTTGGCAGAGTTCGGGGTCCCCTCTGGCAGGGCTGTGTGTTCTGCAGAGGCCCCGGCAGGGATCGGTGCCGGTGCCGGGCGCGCTGTGCTGAGCGGAGCCATCCCGGGGCGCGCTGCCATGGGAACCAAACCTCGTTACCGAGAGATAAACAGTTGGACATTTTGGCCCGGTTTCTGCAGGACTAACCTGGCAGGGACAAGAGGAAACTAAATTAAATCTCAGATTTTCTGACTCCCGGAGGAGCATCTGGCAGTGCTGCTGCGTGATGGCGTGGCCGCCTGCCCGGGAGCCGCCGGGAGAGAGGGATGGGGATTTTGTTCAGGGGAGGGCTGAGGCCGTACTCGTCCAGAGCTTAGGGGACTTTTGGAGGGGCTGTCTTGACAGCTCCGTGGCACAGGAGCTGCTTTCTGCTTTCCTGGGGTCCTGCATCTTCACGATGGCTCTTGGTATTTCCAAACCGGGTGCGAGGTGCTGTGTTGGCAACGGGGCCCTCAGCTGGGTCCCTCCAAACCCGCTCTGCGGTGTCCCTGGGTGTCCCTGAGCCTCCTTTGCTGCCAGGAGGCTGCTGAGCCGCAGGTCCTGCCCTGGTGGGGATGGGCTGTCACAGAAAGCCAGCAGCACACCCTGGGCACGGGCTGTTCCGATGGCTTCTATCACTTTCTCACACTGCCCGCTGGGTTTTTTCTCAGATTCCAGATGTTTCTGTGCAGGCAGCTGCCCACCACGGCTTTGCCAAGGGAGATAACCCTTATCTCCTGTTATCTCCTGCCTCGTGTGCTGGCTCGGGCCGGGAGGAGCTGACATGCCCGTGTTTGGTTTTCCAGGAAACAGGAGCTGCTGAACAGCGCGGATGTGACGGTCCCGGAGCGGCCGCTGTCCCCGCCGCTCACGGCCCCACCGACCATGAAGGTGAGAGCGCTGGGCCGGGCCCAGGCCTGGCTTTGGAAAGCCGGCTCGGTGGGAGCAGCGCTTCCAAGGCAGCGGCTGCACGGCCCGGGGCTGCTGGTGCAGGAGCAGCAGTGGGAGGCATCTGGAGCCGAGCCCGTTCCTCCATCCCCCTCCCCGCCGCTGCCATCCCCGTTACACAACGCGAGCCGGGCTGAGTCCCGGGGCTGCTTTTCCTTCCAGCGGCCCTCCCTGCACCGGGCTGGGCGGCTCGGTGCCAGCCTGGGGCACACACCGTGTCCTGTGTCCCCGCCACGGGCCGGGCATCCCGCCTGGGGCTCCCCATGTGGAGCTGTGCATCCCAGCGGGCACCTGCCCTGCAAAGCCTCACCTGTCCTGCCCAACCTGTTCCGGGCGCTGTGCCTGCCAGGGGAGCCACCCTCTGAAATAACAAGACAGCTGTCCTGCTGTGCCTGTCCTGCTGTCCCTGTCCCGCCGTGCCTGTCCCGCAGTTCCTGTCCCTGTCCCGCTGTCCCGCCGTCCCTGTCCCGCCGCCCCTGTCCCGCTGTCCCGCAGTCCCTGTCCCTGTCCCGCTGTCCCTGTGGCTTGAGGAAACATTAACAAAGGGAGGTGCGGGGCTGGGCAGGGAGGCAGGGCTGGTGCTCAGCCGCCCGTGCTGGGTGCCCGTGAGGAGCTCTGGCTGCGTGGCTGATGCAGGTGGGGCTGATGCCAGGAAGGCAGAAGATTCCTTCCAGGGCTTGCTGGTGAACGCTCCCACACGTGGGGGAGAGTGCTGGGCAGGGGTGCTGGCACAGCTCCGGTTGCTGCCCTCCATTCGTGGCAGCTCCCACTGGTGCAGGGTTTTCTTTCTGGTCCTTTCCTTTGCGGCCCAGGAAAGCTGGGTCTAAGTGTGCCCAGCTCTCTGAAGGGCACACACTGCTGCGTGCTTTGCTCAGCACGTGGGGCATTCCTGTGGGACTCGCTGGAGTCCGGGGCCACCGAGGGGTCAGCTCTGGCTACTGGTAGAGCAGGACCCGAAACTATCCGAGAACATTTGTACCTGGAGAATCCAAACCAAACTCAAACTAAGGAAAAGACTTTTTAAAGAGCATCCAGCTGTGGGCACAGAGCTGTCTGAGCCTGGGGTTTTTCTTTTTGACTCCCACAGGGGTGGTAGGTGAGGACAGGCATGGTCTAAAGCTGGAAACAGCCAGGGCTGTGTCCAAGCCACAGCTGCCCCACCTGTGCTGGCAGCCACAAGCTGCTTGTGCTGTAAATCCGACCTTTGCTCGCCACAAATATTAAAGGAAAAAAAATCTCCCTCAGACTTTTCTTTTCCTTTGATTTTTCATTACTTCATCCCCTACTCTGTTTTATCCTCCATTTTTTGTCTTTTGGGAAATTCAGTCTGTCCTAAGAGTTCACTAAAAATCATCCCCCATGCCTTTCCCCTTGTTACCATGACCCTTTTTTTTTGCCCCAAATCACGTCTGTCTCTCCCGCGAGCCGTTCCTGAGAGCCAGGACGGGATGGACGGAGGATGGGATGGATGGAGGATGGAATGGATGGAGGATGGGAGCTGCTGACCCCGCTCTTCCCTCTCCCCTCGGCCGGGAGCGGAGCCGGGCTGGGCGGAACGAGGGCTGAGAAGGGACAGGGCGGGTGCGCCACGCCTCCAGAAAAGCCGCTTAGGGTTCACTGGGAGTGCCGCATTTACAGCCCTGGTTTGGCTGGGAAATTTATTGGTGTGTACCTGGCGGCAGGAAGAGCTGGGAGAGGGATCAGGACTGTGCAGCGAGCCCAGCTTGTGCGGAGCTGCACTAGACGGGTGCTGCTCCTCAGAACAGCTCCAGGGAGCACAGGAACGGTCCCCGCTGGGCAGCACAGGTAGATCAGGGTGGGAACAGGGTTACCTGAGGTTCCCGTGGCCGAGCCCATCAGCCTGCTCCTGGCAGCTCTCCCGGAGAGGTGATGGTGGGCTGTGCCTGCTCTGGGTGGGTCCTTCTCGCTGGGCCCCTCTCCCCGGGTGCAGGGAACTCTCCCCCCGTGTGAGTGGAGGCTGCAGCTCCTGTCCCCAGCCCCTGGCTCTGCAGCCAGGCAGCAGAAGCAGGGTTTCTAGCTGGAGCAGCTGAATAATCTCTTTAGTTCCTTTGGCACATGGGGATTAACCCTGCACTGGGCAGCCCAGCACCGCTGGCAGCAGCTTCACCAATGCTGCTGAGATTAGGAAAATAAATGATCCAAGACTCCTGATCAAACCATGCACAAAGCTCAGCATTTGTGGGGGTTGAGGGCTTCTGGTAAGGGCACCTGCAGCGATGATGCTGAGCTCCAAGCTGGGCTGGTGTGACACTCAGGGAGCAGGACAGGAGCTCGGGACAGGGGTCCTGTGTCCCTGCTGTGAGGTGGCTTGGACTGGCTTGCCTTGTGTCTGCTTTTATCCAAGAGTAGATTTCCTTCTTTTCTTTTCAGTCGGCAGAATTCTTCGAAATGCTGGAAAAAATGCAGGTGAGCAGCATGTGCATGCCAGCACCTCGGGATGTTTGCCCCAGCAGAGCCCCTGAGGGCAGAGATCCCAGAGCAAAGGCCCCAGCACTGCTGGGAGCCTGTCCCAGGAGCAGACACCCCCTCCCAGCCACTTGGGCTGGAGTGATCTCCGTGTAGCAAAATACTCTCGTGCTGGTGGACCAACCCCCTGTGTTGGGAAAAGCATCTGCATTATTTGATGCATTCATTTTCTTTCAAACAGGCACCAAAACTGGAAGAACAGAAGTCTGGAAGCCAAAAACACAAGGTTGGTTGATTTTTGTTTCTTGAGGGGATCTCTTCAAGTGTCTCCCCCTCCTCTCAGAGGTTTAATGTGATCGTCAGAGACAGTCACTCAAAGGGCTGGACAGGATTTAGATGTAATCTAGAAAGAAGGCACTGATTGAATGGCAGAGATGGGAGCATGGTGCCTGTAAATCCCTAATCCAGCTGATGTCCAGAGCAGTGCATTTCAGCTTCCAGCTGTGCAGGAGGGTTGGGGTTTGCCACCACACTGAGAAGTTGCAGTAGAGGAACTCCCTCCAGGCAGGACTTTGCCTGCATTGACGCCTCCCTGTGAGGGACCAGCAGGTGCTGGAGGCACTCCCTGGGTTGGGTGGCAGGGCTGGGGTTTTAAGGGACAGCTGCTGGGGAACAGATGGTCATAGATGGTGTTTTGGTTCCTTTTTCCAGGAAGACTACATCCCATACCCCAGCATCGACGAGGTGGGTGCCCTGAACTCCTTCTGGTGAATGCCTTTCCAAAACTGCTGATGGCAGAGGAATTGTTGGAGATTCTGTTCTGAGAGAAGCTGCATAAAGCATGTTCCCCCCTCCCTACCTTTGTGGATTTTGGCTTTTCCTCAGGAGCATGTGCCCTCTTCTGGGACAGAGGTTTCAGGGAGGGGCTGGACTTGCCCCTCCTGGTGCCAGGGCTGGGGTCTGCTGCAGCAGGGGGGCAGAACACGGGGCAGTGAGCTCTGAATCCCATCCACACCCCTATCCTGCCTGACCCCTCGTGTCTCTGCAGATCCTAGAGAAGGGCAGCCCATACCCACTGATCATCCTACCCCAGTTTGGGGGGTACTGGATAGAAGACCCCGAGAACCTTGGCACACCCACCTCATCTGACAGCAGCATCTGCGAGGAGGAGGAGGAAAACCTCAGCCCCAGCAGCTATGGCTACAAGCTGGAGTGCAAGGGAGAGGCCAGAGCCTACCGCAAGCATTTCCTGGGCAAGGTGGGTTCCTCACCCATGGCGCTCAAAGTTGCACAGCTTTGACTAAGAAAACTCTCCATTTGTGAGCAAAAATGGGCGAGTTTTACAATTTCCCTCTTTGCAAGGAATGGAGGCACTGGTGGGTTCCCAGCATGGCAGTGGTGGCCACACATGGCCCTGGCCCCACAGCCACACCAGTGGGGACATTGGCTCCTGTCCCTGGGTCCTGTATGGCAGCCCCTGCCCTCCTGCTCACAGCCCTGGTCCTGGCAGGGGGTGTGAGTGCTGGGAGGGGGTTGGGGTAGCAGGTGAGTGTCCAGGCAGTGTCCTTGCCATGGGCAAATTGCTTCCCAGCTGCTAACGTGCTGTTTTCTATTTTTAGGATCATTTAAATTTCTACTGTACAGCCAGCAGCCTCGGAAATCTGATCCTTTCTGTTAAGTGCGAGGAGACAGATGGCACAGAGTATTTAAGGGTTATACTCAGGTATATATGGGGGAAAAAAGCTTTGTTTAACAAAATATTCTGGTTTTGGCAGTCCCTGGTTCTGTTTCTACAGCAAGTGCTTGAGCTGGACTGGCAGCATGTGGAGGGGGTCTGGCTGGGATGGGAGGCAGTGGCAGCATCTCTGGGACTGGGCTGGGACTGCCTAAACCTGATAATGAACGTGAGACTTTGATCTGTTGTTAAACCCGCTGGAACTGAATGTAAACCTCTGTGGGTTTAATCCTCCCTGGGATAACACCAGTCACATCCCTCCATAAGCTGACAGGACCCAGCATGTCTGAACCATTGTGTCATTTCCCTCCAAACTATGAATATTTTAAGGGCTGCAGAGATGAGAAGACAAATTGAGCCTTTGCTCACTAACCAGGCCCCACAAATGCAGCACAACAGTTTCCCAACAGTGGGTGTTGCTTTGCTGTAGACACTCTGACATCTGTCTGCTCTTTGTTGTTTCTTTGCTAGGTCCAAAGTGAAGACATTGCATGAGAGGATTCCACTGGCAGGATTCAGCAAACTCCCGAGTATCCCCCAGATTGCAAAGGTGAATTGTCTGGCTTGGCTGGAACAAATGAGGCAAAATCTCTGCCAGTGCACATCAGGCAGTGCTGGGATGTGTTGGGCAGCACTGGGGCGTGTTGGGATGTGGTGGGCAGCACTGGGATGTGTTGGGATGTGTTGGGCAGCACTGGGATGTGTTGGGCAGCACTGGGATGTGGTGGGATGTGTTGGGATGTGTTGGGATGTGTTGGGCAGCACTGGGATGCGGTGGGATGTGGTGGGCAGCACTGGGATGTGTTGGGATGTGTTGGGCAGCACTGGGATGTGTTGGGCAGCACTGGGATGTGGTGGGATGTGTTGGGATGTGTTGGGATGTGTTGGGCAGCACTGGGATGCGGTGGGATGTGGTGGGCAGCACTGGGATGTGTTGGGATGTGTTGGGCAGCACTGGGATGTGTTGGGCAGCACTGGGATGTGGTGGGATGTGTTGGGATGTGTTGGGATGTGTTGGGCAGCACTGGGATGCGGTGGGATGTGGTGGGCAGCACTGGGATGTGTTGGGATGTGTTGGGCAGCACTGGGATGTGTTGGGCAGCACTGGGATGTGGTGGGATGTGTTGGGATGTGTTGGGATGTGTTGGGCAGCACTGGGATGCGGTGGGATGTGGTGGGCAGCACTGGGATGTGTTGGGATGTGTTGGGCAGCACTGGGATGTGTTGGGCAGCACTGGGATGTGGTGGGATGTGTTGGGATGTGTTGGGATGTGTTGGGCAGCACTGGGATGTGTTGGGCAGCACTGGGATGTGTTGGGATGTGTTGGGATGTGTTGGGATGTGTTGGGCAGCACTGGGATGTGGTGGGCAGTGCTGGGATGTGTTGGGATGTGTTGGGCAGCACTGGGATGTGTTGGGATGTGTTGGGCAGCACTGGGATGTGGTGGGCAGTGCTGGGCAGCAGTGCCTGGGCTCTCAGCTCAAGGGGCACATGGGTGGTGCTGTGTGCTGGCCCTGCTTTGGTTTCCTGCTGATCCCAACAAGGAGAGGAAAGGGCCCTCGTTTGTTGTGGAGAGACCTGGGACCTGGCTTGCTGCACCCTCAGCCAGGCCATGGGGCATCCCAGTGCAGGGTGTGGGGTGGGGAGCTCCTGCTGTAGGAGGCTGTATTTGGCTCCTTTATTAGACATTCATGCCAGGGCCTGGCACTGACTGCTCTTTCCCCTTGCCCACAGGCTTTCTGTGATGATGCCTCTGGGCTGAAGTTCAACCCAGTTCTCTACCCCAAGGTGAGGAAACCTGCCCAGTGTGTTCTGCAGGGACACTGACAACCACACCCGGGGCCACTGTTGAAAACTTTTTAGCCTAATTATGTGGGAATTTTTCTTCTTTCCCCCTTCCCTCCCCTGGTGCTGCCCATCTGTTGTGGTACCCTGCTGCAGCTCTGGTGGGCTCTCCTCATCCCTCACCACGGATCTTTTGGCCACCACATTTTGAACCACCAGATGAAACAATTGGCATTTTGCTTTCCTGCAGGCATCCCAGATGATAGTGTCTTATGATGAGCATGAGGTCAACAACACGTTCAAGTTTGGTGTGATCTATCAGAAGTTCAGGCAGGTGAGTTGTCCCCGTGCTGCTTTCATGGAGCATGTCCCTGTGCACCACAGATCCCCGTTTCACGAGCACAGACTCAGCTCTGGCGTTGATTCTGCCATGTGCAGCACCTCGTGTCACTGGATGTCCCCACTGACTGTGCTTCCCATTGCTCGGGTGTTTCCCCCACTCATTAAAAAATTACACGGCTGAGAAGTCTCAGTATGGAAATCAGCCCACAAGCTGCTGTAGGGAAAAGCGGATGTGAAGATGGATTTTAGCAGGCGTGGTATTTTAATCAGATATATGTTTAGACAGCTAAACAGCTATGTTTGTCTGGAGGGACTGTGGGCTTGCTGAAAATGCTGTCATTAGCAGGGGGACTCTGGATGGGGAGTGCAGAGCTCACACTCAGAATTCACTGAGAATTACTCTGACAGGCACTCTAATTATCTTACATATTGCATTTTGGGATGGATTGAGTGACTCATTCAAGACCGTAATTAGGGTCTCATTGTTTTGAAATACAGCAAGTGTGAGATGAGCAGGGATTTTTCAACAGAGGATCCACTTCTGGTTTGGTATTTCCCAGATATTATCCTAAGGTCCTTGCTGGGGCTCAGAAGAGGCTCTCAGCAGCTTTACCCTGGGCTGTCCTGGGTGCTGACAGGCTGTGACAGCCCAAGGATGGGGCTGGTGGCTGGTGGCAAGTGTGGTGGGAGCAGCCTGTGGCTGTGCAGGACATCGTGGAACAAAGGGCTAGTCAGATCCCAGGGAGCCCGTGGATGGAGCTGGAGGTGGCAGGGGATTGCACAGGCAGGAAATTGGGGCTGTCTGCAGATGCACCCTGTGTTTTGTAGACCCAAGAGGAGGAGCTGTTTGGCAATAATGAAGAAAGCACTGCCTTCAAGAACTTCCTAAGTTTTCTGGGAGACACCATAACTCTCCAGGACTTCAAAGGGTAAGTTAGATAAAAAGGATGATTTTACAAATGCATTAACAAGAGACCATGTCATATGTAAAAATATCTCCGTGTGAGAACAGAAGTCATCTCGCTTATGAGCGGGATGTGCGGAGCAGAAGCAAATATAGCTTTGGCTTGTTTTTCAAAGCTGGGGGAGTTTAAAAAAAAATTTGAGCTGCCAAGAGAGAAAAACTTCTTTTCCTGCAGCTTTGAGGTTGTGATAAAATCTGGCTATATTCAGCCACGGGTGGAAGGAAGTCTGTGGAAATGTGTCGTGCCAGGGGTGCCTCCGGGGCGGTCACTGCAGTGGCCACGGCGTGGGCAGAGACCCCCAGGGCTGGGGAGGGATGGTGAGGGCACAGCTGGTGCCCATGGCTGTGGTCAGCCCTGCCTGGCCAGCCCAGCTCTGTGTGCACCCTGTGTTTCAGGCTGGTTACAGCACATGATGCACGGTTTGTTCTTTGCCATTTGCTCGCTGCTAGATAAAGACAAACGAGCTGGGCTGTTCCCTCAGCCTGTCCCTGACAGCCTCTGCTGCTCTCTGTGAAGCTTTCAATTAATATCTCTCCGTTTCTCTCCGCCTTTCCCTTGATGTGCAGCTTTCGAGGAGGCCTGGATGTCAGCCACGGGCAGACGGGAGCGGAGTCTGTGTACACGGTGTTCAGGGACAGGGAGATAATGTTTCATGTCTCTACAAAGCTGCCTTTTACTGAAGGAGACACACAACAAGTAAGAGGGATGAGGTTGCTTGCCCAGAGGGGTCTGAGTGGGGATGCACTGACACTGCCCAATGCCAAACCCTGGCACTGTGGGAAGTGGCTCCTTGGCTCCCCAGCCCGCACTGGCACTTGCTCCTGCAGGAGCAGAACCGCCTGGATTTACTGGCCCAATGCTCTCCCTTTCCCTTCAGCTCCAGAGGAAGAGGCACATTGGCAATGACATCGTGGCAATTATCTTCCAAGAGGAGAACACACCATTTGTCCCAGACATGATTGCCTCCAACTTCCTGCATGCCTACATTGTGGTGCAGGTGGAAAACCCCGAGGGGGATAACACAGCATACAAGGTGAGGGCAGTCCCCATGTCACCTCCCCAGCTTTCCTTCAGCATCTTTCGACCAGGGCATGGAGGGACAGGACAAGGGGGAATGGCTTCCCACTTGCAAAAGGGAGGGTTAGATTAGAGATTAGCAGGAAATTTGTCCCTGTGAGGGTGGTGAGGCCCTGGCACAGGTTGCCCAGGGCACTTACACTGTGCTCAGGGATGCAGGCAGTGCTAGGCCAGGTGGGGACTGTACCTGTGTGCTGAACACACACACACACGTGCAGTGCACACAGGTGTGTTATGTGTGCACTGCTACACGGTGTGTGTGTATATCAGTGAATAAAATACATGTTTGTAAAATACATGTTTGTAAACCAGCTCGTTTATTAAGGAGTTTTGGTGGTCCTCAGTGTTTGAGTGTGCCTTGGAGCAGTCTGGCATATCACCTGGGTGCAGGTGACATAAACCCTGTTATCCTGCTGCACCCCTGGGACAAACGTGTCTCTTGACTCCTCAGGTGTCAGTCACAGCCCGGGAAGATGTTCCCTCCTTTGGTCCACCCCTGCCAAGCCCACCAGTGTTCCAGAAGGTAGGAGCTGAGAGGGAAGCGTGTTCCAAGCTGTAAAAAAACAGTAGATGTGCATGTCCAGGATGTTTCCAAGCATCTTGGAGAAATGCATGGGGAAAACAGGACTTCTGGAATTGATCTGCATTAATTTTGGTTTCCATTGAGGCCCCTGGTGTTTATGGTGGGGTGAGTGGCCATGCACCACTGCATGGCATTACTTGAGCAAGGCAGCAGCAGTGGCTCTGGTGCTGGGGCACCTGTGTTGGTGCAGGTGAACACCTCAAACCCATCTGGGGTTTTCCACCAATGCTTCCACATCTGGAGGGACTGCTGGGGGCTGTGAGCTTGGGTTTTGGGTTGGTACAGCTGTGGTACCAGAGATACAGGGAGTGTTAAAGTGGTGAGTGTTTTCCCCCTTGGCTGTCTCCCTGCAGAGCCCCGAGTTCAGGGAGTTCCTGCTGACCAAGCTCATCAATGCTGAGAATGCCTGCTGCAAGTCTGACAAGTTTGCCAAGCTGGAGGTGAGGCTGGGTTTGGGGAGTTCTGCCATTCCTCCTCCTCAAAGCCACCTCTCCCTGTTGCCCTGGGTCAGTGCTGGCAGGGACAAGGGCATGGTGACAGTGGGCACTGCCCTGGAGGAGGCATGAGCTGGTGCCAAGGGATCAGTGCCACTGCTGCTCCCTGGAGCCTGGCTGAGCCCTCTGTGTGTCCTGCAGGATCGCACACGGGCTGCCCTGCTGGACAACCTCCACGACGAGCTGCACGGGCACACCCAGACCATGCTGGGGCTGGGGCCCGAGGAGGACAAGCTGGAGAATGGGGGACATGGAGGCTTCCTGGAGTCCTTCAAGGTAAACCCTGCCCTTGTCAACAGCAGAGCTGAAACGCACCCGGGGTTGGCAAAGCGCATGTTGGGGGACGAGGGGTGTCCCCCGAGGGGAGGGTGGCAGGAGGAGCTGGGGGCTGCTGCCACCACTGCCTGCTCAGCCTGCCAAGTGCCCAAGCTGGTCCCAGTGGGAGCAGCATGAGCTGGCAGGGTCACATTGCTGGTGAGTGCGTGCATTGGAGTGACTTCTCCAGAGCTCCTGAGCACCTCTCACCAGTGTGCTGCAGCATTTCTTGTGTCCCCAGAGGGGTCTCAGCCCAGTCCCCTGCCACAGGGTGTGCCTGCAGCTGGGCTCTGCTGTGGCAGGACTTGTCCTGCTCACATTCTGGCTGCTGGCTGCCCCTGCTGTGGCACAGGGATCGGGAGGGTTCCCTGGGGCAGGTGGGAGGTGTTGGTCATTGCGCTTAAAACAGAGATAGAAAGAAAGGTGCTGGGTGTGGAGGGGGGAAATGGTGCTGAGTGTGCCAGGGAGACTGGGTGAGTGTGAGGGAAAGCAGGGCTGGAGGAAAAGGAATGAGTAAAGTGCCGTGGAGTAAACTCTGAGCAGCCACTGGCAGCAGGGACAGTGGGACAGTAGGGACAGTGACTGGCTGGGACATCCCTGCAGAGGGAGGGGCAGCAGCCAGAGCGTTTGAGCCATTGCCAGGTGCCCGAGGTGCAGCTGCCCTGTAGCGTGCAGGACGCTGGCACTGGGTGTGTCACTGCCTGGGCACGGGGGTGTCCTGGCTGTGGCTGTGCTGGAACAGCTCCTGCAGTTATCTCAGGTCATTTCTATGGCACAGAGAGGTGAGACTGGTGAACGAGCCACCTCAGCCTGTCCCAGAGGCTGGGGCTGGGGACAGGGGTGCCCAGGTCCGCAGACCCCGCTGCAGAGGCTCAGGTGTGTCCTGTTCAGGTGTGAGATGTGCAGGAGTGGGGCTGCTGTCAGTCAGTCACACATCACAGTGCTCGGCTCTGGGTCTCAGGCTGAGGTTGAGCAGGGATGTTGTGGCACACTCTGTGTGTGTGAGGAGACAGACCGTGCTCTCTTGGCGTTGCAGGGAGTGCGGGGGTGGGAGGTGAGCCCCGTGGTCGGTGTTGGTCGCCTCTGGCCCGCGCTGCTGGGCTGCCTGCTGGCTTACATCCTGCACCGTGCCCTGTCCGAGTGACGGGGCAGGACGAGGTGGAGGAGGGCTGCAGGGGCTGAGACCTCATCCCCATCGTATCTTTCTGCCTGCTGCCTCACACCCATGACCCAGCCTCCAGACCCGTCCCCTTGTTCAGCTCTCAGAGGTGAGCAGAGCTCAGTTCTGCTGGGCTCTGAGTGACTGAGGTGCCTTTGCCTCTTCTGTGGGGGAAGGAGCCACTCCTCAGGGCTGGGGTGCTGGGGAAGGTCACAGAGTCCCACAGCCCCGGGCAGGAGCCTGCAGACTGTGAGTGCCTGTGGCTGCTGCTTGTCAGCAAAGCAGCTGGTCACTTTTACCTGAGAAAATGTCAAATTGTGTATGAATTGCTGCTGACCCCAATAAATTCAGTCTGATGGACTCTGGCTTGATGTTCATTATTGGATGGGTAGGAGGGGCTGCTGGGGCTGTGCTCGTCAGCACTGGAGGCTTGGTGAGAGCTCAGGGCTGCAGATTCCTCTTACCCTGGTGTGGGTCCCCCTGTGGCTCTGTGACCCCTGGGGCCACAGCAAACAGCCTACCATGGCTTATTTACTCTTGATTCAGGGGCTGGAGGAGCAGCAGCCGTGGCTGAGGGAATAGCTGAGGAGAGAATGGAGGAGTGGCTGATGTGAAGAGTGAGGGAAGGGGAAAAGTGAAGATCAAAGTGAGCAGGGAGAACTCGTGGCTGCTGTGGGGCCAGTGCTGCACAGCTCATTTCCAGTCCCTTCCAGAGCCGGATAGACCAAACCAGAAGCCACAGCAGCACTTCAGGCTAAATGTATTCTCAAGCAGTAGCTTGCTGAAGAACAGAAGCACTTTAATGTGGCTGTGAAGCCTCCAGCTCAGGGGCTGTTTTGGGGCAGGCTGGAGAGGTGCAGGAGAGGTGCAAGAAAGGCAGGAGAGGATCTGTCCTCTCTGAGTGCAGGGAGAGGTGTGAAAGGTGTGCACACACGTGGCTTGTGGCTTGGCTGTGGTCCCCGTTCCTGCCGAGGGCTCTGGGGGTCAGCCAGGCAGGAGGCAGGGCTTGGGGCTTGTGTCTGCATCTCCTGGTCCCAGAGATGCAGCCCTTGATATCACAGAGCAGTGGGGGCAAAATCTGATGCTGTGGTGGCCGTGGGGGTCCCCAAGGGCAGCCCGTGCCCAGCTGCACTGCCAGGGCTCTGTCACGAGTGTGCTCCTGTTGGGCTGTGCTTGTTCCCAGGGAGGCACAGACAGGTTTGTCTCCCTGTGCCTGGGGAAGAGCTGAAGCTGGGGAGGAGTTGTGGGGACAGCATCTCGCTGGGTGGCGATGACCTGGTGTCCCCTGTGTCACAGAGAGCCATCCGGGTGCGCAGCCACTCCATGGAGACCATGGTGGGCAGCCAGAAGAGGCACCACGGGGGTGGCATCCCAGGCAGCCTCAGCGGGGGCATTGCACACAACAGCGGCGAGGTCACCAAGACCACCTTCTCGGTGAGCATGTCCCTCTGTCCCTCTGTCCCTCTGTCCCTCTGTCCCTCTGTCCCTCTGTCCCTCTGTCCCTTGCTCTTCCCACCCCTCCACAGCCCGACAGGTCGCTGTGTTCCCCTGATGCAGCCTGGCTGTGTCCTGCGTGGGCAGCAGGGGGAAGGGTGAGGGGGAGACTTGAGCAGGCTGTCAATTCAGATGCCCTGTTCAAGGTGGGCTCATTTTGTGGAAGAACCAAATATAAACTTCCTGGGGTTTTGGTCCCAAGGTAAAAGGAGGTAGAAAAGAAATCCTGGCACTGTGTGGTTTGAGATGCACAGGCAGTGCAGCTCCTCGCAGGATGTTTGGGGTCTGAGCTCCCAGCAGAGAGCTGTGCTCTCAGACCCAGGCTGTTCTCTGCTCCCAGCCCCCTGTCCCAGCTGCTGCTGCCAAGAACCAGTCCAGGAGCCCCATCAAGCGCCGGTCAGGGCTGTTCCCTCGCCTGCACACCACCTCGGAGAGCCAGGCTGAGAGCAGGACAAGGTGGTGAGTTTGTGGTGGTGGCTATTGAGCATCCTCTATAAACTCTCACACTTTATAGTTGGTATTAGTACAATTTGACCATCCTTTTTAGGTAAGTCTCTTGTATAACTTGTGCAACCTGTCCCTTTGTGCCCTCAGTGACAGCGTTTCTGGAGCCCAGAAGACACCAGACTTAGGACATTCTTCCCAAGAGATGAAATCTGAAACCTCATCCAACCCCAGCTCCCCTGAAATATGCCCCAACAAAGACAGGTGAGCCAGGAGGAGCCCATCCTCCTTCCACCACAGCTCAACAGACATCAGGGAATTTGTCAAAGAAAACCATATCTAAATTCTAAAATAAGTTTGATATTAAGGGAGAAAAATTACGGTCATTCGTAAGCACAGCTCCTTTTTGGTCTATACAAAGAAGAGCAAAGAGCAGCATTTCCCGAGGCTGCCCAAATCCCCAGGGCACAGAAGGCTGTGCCTGTCCCTCCCTGCCAAGACAAAGCCAGCTCGGCCAGGGCACCCACCCGGTGCCTCATCCCACGCCTTTGGAAGTGGTTGTGTGCTGAAGCACCCCAAAAGGTTCATTCCTGGGGCGTGCAGGAGGGTCTGTCCCCCGCCAGAGCCCAGGGGACACAATCCCCTGGTGACAGCCACCGCCCTCGCTTCATTCCGCCTCTCCCCAGGCCTTTGATCAAGCTGAAAGAGAACGGGCGGTCGAACATCTCCCGTTCCTCCTCCAGCACCAGCAGCTTCAGCAGCACGGCGGGGGAGAGCGAGACCCTGGAGGAGTACGACAGCGTGGTATGTGCAGAGCCTGCCCCAGCACAGCCCTGGCAGCCCCAGCTCCCTGCTGCCCCCGAGCCCCGCTCTGCCGGCACCTGCCAGCCCCCCGGTGCCTCCCGCTGCCGGCTCCGAGAGGCTGCGCCCCCGCTCTGGGTGGGAGGAGGAGGAGGAGGAGGAGGAGGAGGGTGGGTGGCTGCTGTGGCTGCCTCGTCCCTGCAGGTGTCCGAGGCCAGGCTGGGCAGAGCTGGCAGCAGCCTGGTCTAGTGCGAGGTGTCACTGCCCGTGGCAGGGAGGGGCTGATTAGATGCAAATCGTGAAAATGAAACCACGGGAGAGCTGTTTTCTTCCTCCTTGTGGAGGGATCCCTATAGCCTGACAGGAAAAAACTTCTCTCTCCGAAGTGAACTGAAAAAATGGCTATATAAGTTGGGAACTGACTGAAGTAGTTTTTTGTATGTTTGTTTTGTTGTTATGAAGGTTGGGAGAGGGAAGGAAGGAGTAATCTGGAGATCTTATTCTGAATTTGTTTTTTTCCTTCTTTGTGTAGTTAATAAATTTCTTCTTATACCCTTTTAAGTTTTAAGCCAGCCTTGCTTCTGCTCCTGGTTCTGTCTCACAACAGAAAATGAGTATATTTAAATTGGCAAATTAAAACTATGACATTATTTGGTGCATTGACCGGGAAATTCAAATTAAACCAAAACATTAAAAAAAAAAATTAAATTAAACCAAGTCAGATAGTCTTTAGAGTCCCTTCCAAACCAAGAACCCAAACCATTCTTTGACACCCCGGTGAGCCTTGGAACGCCCTTGGTCAGCCAGGGTGCAGGGGGGCACTGGCAGGCTGTGGGGGAAGAGCTGCCTGCAGGAAGAGCCATGTGCTGTGTCTGTGAGCAGGGGAGCCAGCCCTCCACGGCGTCACCCTTCAGGCAGGACGTGTTTGTGTACAGCGCTTCCCCCGGCAGCGAGAGCCCCGGCCTGGGCACCACGGCCACCCCTGTCATCATGAGCAGGAGCCCCACAGGTGGGTGACAGCCACCCTGCCGGGGGACAGCGGGGGACAGCGGCTCTGCCTTCCCTCCTGGGGCCACACAGAGCCCCTGGGCTCCTGGAGCGGCGGGATGGGATGGGATAATGGGATGGGATAATGGGATGGGATAATGGGATGGGATAATGGGATGGGATAATGGGATGGGATAATGGGATGGGATAATGGGATGGGATAATGGGATGGGATAATGGGATGGGATAATGGGATGGGATAATGGGATGGGATAATGGGATGGGATAATGGGATGGGATAATGGGATGGGATAATGGGATGGGATAATGGGATGGGATAATGGGATGGGATAATGNTGGAGGCCCTGGAGGAAGGTGAGGTGCTCTGGGATGGGTTGGGATGGGGTCTGTGCTCTGGGATGGAGGAGCAGCAGCTGTGCTTGCCCTGGCAGGACAGGCACCCACGGGGTGTGGGGAGCCCCATCCTGACAGGGTGTTCTGCAGAGATGGCCCCATGGGCTGTAGCTCTGTGCTTGCATGGGGAATTTGTTTCCTTTCTCAATTAGAGCACAGAGGTGCCTCTTGCTGTGGCTTTGTTCCCTCTGTCTCCCCTGACAGGCGTGTGCAGTAGTCGTGGAAACTCTGTCTCCAGAGGCTGAGCCATGACTCACAATTATTTAATCAACAAGCAGCTTCCCGTGGTCCTGGCTCCATTCCTGTTCTGCCAACCCTCTCACCAGCTCCATCCATTCCAGTCAGATCATTCCCACGCTGGGGTGCAGCTCTAAAGGGCAGAGCAGGCAGGAGCAGCTCTCTGTGGCCCATCCTGGGGTGACAGTGCAGTGACACAGGCGATGGCTGCAGTCACCCCTCGCTCACAAATCCCCATGGCTCTGACTCCTCTAGCCACAGAGAGCCACAAGGCACCAGCACGCACGTGGGACACTCTGTCAGCTGAGGAGCTGTTTCTGCAACAGCCAGGAAGCACAAACAGACCCAAACAGCTCTGAGACTGGGAGTATTGCAGGCAAAATGGGGCCATGGAGTGCAGGCAGGCTTTTTGTGTCTCAGCACACACAGGTCCTCCTCCTTCTTTCATTGATGATTTTTTGAAGCCTTAAACCAGCCCCTTTTAATTCTTGGAGTGTTTATTTTGTATTTTTCCTGCCAAGAACATGAAAATCCACCCATACATTATATGGATCAGTCATTCCTTGTAGCCTTTTCAGTGGCATTTCCAGGAGAAAGACTGTGAAATGTAATTAAGCCTCAATTTGTTCCATCTCAAACACTTAATGTACAGCTTTTGCCAAACATTCAGCCAAGGCAGACTAAATATTGGTAGCACTCCTGACAGCCTATTCAAGTGCCTATCTGGGCGAGTGCAGCCAGTTCTGCAGCAAATATTTTTGTTCACAGTTTATTATTTTTGTCCTTTCTTTGTCCTGTCCCTCCAGCAGATCTAAAGAACAGAAACTCTCCAAGGTCCAACCTGAAGTTTCGCTTTGACAAGCTCAGCCATGGCAGCTCCATGGTAGGTGCCAGGGGGATGGATCCCTGGGGGATGCTGGGCACTCCTGCTCTCCCTGCCTGGCGTTGGGGGGTCTGGGCTCTGGGGGTGCCCCTGGGGAGAAAAGAGAAGGGATTTTGTGACTTGTTTGTCTGCAACCCCCCCATGTTCTGTTCTTTCACGTAGAGCCACTAGCAGGAGGAAGCCATGAACCTGCAGGTGAGTGTTGGTCTGTTTGTTTTGTGCAAAGAGGTTCTTTGTGTTCAGCCAAGCACGGCTGCTCACACTGCTTGTTATTGCTTGTGGGTCCATCCTGTACCTTGGAGCTGTAGCACAGGTGCATGCTGTACCACAAATGCTGCTGTAGGTGAGTGAGGGACAGGGCAGGGATTGGTGACAGGTCTGCACCCAGCAGTGCTGCTTTTCCTGGTCCTCTCTGCAGCTCCCAGGCTCAGCCTGCATTTTTCCCAGATAACCTTTGTCAAACACTGGTGCCCATCTCCACATCTGAGGGCTGTGCTCTAAACCCTGGGGTGGAAGGGCAGTGCAGTCCCTTACCCATTCCAAAAAATCCAAGGGGAAATGCGAGATTCACGAGATGGATTCCATGGGCAGAGGTAAAGGGAACTCAGTGGGATTTACCTGGGCTCCTTCTGTTCCATGAAATTAAGGGTGCCATTAGGAAGACCCAAGCTGAGCAGAAGAGCCCATAGAACTTGAAATGAGAGAAATTTACATTTGTGAAAGCATGGGTCTCAAAAAGCTGGGATTTTCACCCCATCACTGAGTTTCCTTCTCCCACAGCCCGGCAGTGATGGGTGCCCTGGTGCTTTGGGGAAGGGCACTGCTGTGGCTTCAGCCCCCTCCCTGGGACAGGTGCTTCACAGCCAGCCCCTCAGGGCTGGGAATATTCTTCTTCCACACTCCTGACACTTTGATCCTTTTCTTCTTTGCACAGAATGTTTCAACAAAGGGAAAAATCTTCAACACCCCACGGGACCACGCACGCCCCGGCCATGGGCAGCGAGGTGCCCTCGCCTGCTGGCTGCCTGCTACACCAGAAAAGAGCTCTCACCTTGCTACAGTCCTGTCCTGGCAGGGAGCAGCACCTTGTCACCTGGTGTCCCCTGTCCAGCACACGCCCTGCGTGCAGGAGGGGACGTGTCTCTGTGCTGCACACACCACACACATGGCCAGGGCCATGTCCCCTCCTGGTGCTGTGCTGGCTCACCCTGTGCTTGCCCACATTCCCCCTGTCCCTGGACTGCCTGGCAGCTCCTTCTGGGCAGAGGGGCAGCAGGAGAGACCTCTGCGTCGTTTAGGTCCCTCCATGCTCAATTTGCAGTTATCAGTGGGAAACAGGGGTTTATGTTTGTTTTTTGAAGGGTGGGGGGTCAGGCCAAAGTTAGTGTTAGTGGCTCTGGGGCAATTTGCAATTGTTTGCTGTTCCCTTCTCTGGGGGCAGTGGGGCAAAACCTCCCTGGGGGGGTCCTGGGCAGCTCTCCCTGGAGTGGGGTCTGCAGTGTCTCTCCAGGATCTCCCAGCTCCTACCTACACCCCAAAACCCTTGGGGCAGAGGCAGCCCCTCACTCCAAACCTCCCCAGTTTCTTGCACAAGAGGCAGGTGAGTGTCTTGGCGCAGGGAGTGGAGCTGGGGACTGCAGCCAGCTCATCCTCCTCGGCAGGTTCCTCCTCCCTGCTTTGTCCCTGCCTGACACTGAGCACAGCCTGGGAACGGTGACCCAGAGCTAGAGCTGGGCTGTAGCACAGCTTTAGCTTTTCTAAGTACTAGAACTGGAACCAGAGCGGATTTCCCTGCTGGGCTCTGCTTTGCCCTATGGCTTGGGTCACCGGGCAAGCAAATGCATAAACTCCAGTGATTTGTGAGGCATTAGGCTGCTCCAGCCCTTGCAGAGTCTGTCCTGCTGCTTTTGAGCAAGCTCTTGTTATTCTGAAAGGATTATAGATTCTGCAAAGGTAACTTTCCCATAATGCCCTTTCCCAGAAAATACCTCTCTCAACATGCCAAGAAATCCTTTTGCTCCTTTATGGAACTTCATGTCAGGTTTTCTGAAGCCTGTCTGTAGATTTCACATTGCTCATGGGTTTCCCTTAGCCATTTTCTGGAAGACAGGCCACGATGCTGCAGAGATATTCCCCCCTGTCCCCACAACCTGTGACCTTTGGAAACTCTCATGAAATCAGGTTCTCAGTCTCAAGTGAGCACAGTTCTATTGGGTTTGTGATTCCTGCTGAAAGCAGGGCTCTGAGTGCCAAAGTCACCGTCCCGCAGGGGGTGCTGCAAGGGGCACAGGGTGGAGGTGGGTGCAGAATTGTGCTCCTGGAGCAGCTGCCGTGGCTGGGGCTGCTCCTGCTCCCTCTGCCCGGGGCGGTAGGATCCAACCATCCCCTGCACTCCTCCCTGTCGTGTCCCCGAGCAGAAGCTGCTGTGCTCCCCCTGGTCCTGCAGGGAGCTGCTCCCGAGAGCCTTACAGTCCTGTTCACATCGGTGCTCTGCTCTGCTGCGATTAATCCGTGTGGGAAGGCTGCAGCTATGATGGGAGGGGAACCAGGTTAAAGAAGGAGAACAGTTGTGAGAAGGCAAGGAGCATTTTCACTGGCCCTAAGTGCTCTGTAGGACGAGTAAATATCAATAACTCCCGTGGGGACGCCCCCTCCTGCTCCCAGCCTGTTGCATTTCAGCAGAGGTTGAGCCCTGAGCTCCCTTTGGAAGAGGAGCACGCAGCGTGCTCAGCCCAGCCTGTAGCTGTAGGTGTCTCAGGATCACACACTTTGCTGTTCAGCGCTTGTCTGATGATGCTTCAGCAGCACTTTCGAACCCAGCCCCAATTCTCCTCTCAGAAGCTTTGGTCTGGTTTCCCGAGGCTGCACGGTGAAACACTGGCTGGTGCAATGGCTGCTCCCGGGGTGTGCTCTGGGTTTGCTCTTCCCCCCGAGCAGTCACTCGGTTCTGTAGATGCCATCATTCCTGTGGGTGTTGATCTCCGTGAGATCTTTCAGCAGACGATGCAGTGGCTACTGTCAGCTACTTTGCCATTTTTGGTTGTTTTGTTGCTTTTTTTTTTTTTTTTTTTACATTTGAAACTGTGGCTTTCCTTTTTGACCTAGATTGATTTGGGAACGACTCAAACGGGATTAACAGGCAGAACAGTGTGAAGCCTCAGGGAGAGTTCAGTGCTCTGGATTTGTCTCTCTGTGCTGGAGCAGAGGTGGGGCCGGGGTCTGGCACGAGGTTTGTGGCTCCTGTGGGACATTTCCAGCAGCCCAGCCCCTGCTGTAGCCCCCGCAGCAGCTGGGTTTGCACGGTCCGGTCCGGTCCGATCCGACCCGGCTCCAGCGCTCCCCACTGCCCGCAGCTGCCCGGGCTGGTCCCGCCGGGGCGGTTCTGGGCTGTCCTGGGGCTGTCCTGGATTGTCCCGGGGCTGTCCTGGACTGTCCCGGGGAGGTTCTGGGTTGTCCCGGGGCGGTTCTGGATTGTCCCGGGGCTGTCCTGGACTGTCCCGGGGAGGTTCTGGATTGTCCCGGGGCGGTTCTGGATTGTCCCGGGGCTGTCCTGGACTGTCCCGGGGCTGTCCTGGACTGTCCCGGCCTGTTCTGGACTGTCCCGGAGCGGTTCTGGACTGTCCCGGGGCTGTCCTGGACTGTCCCGGGGCTGTCCTGGACTGTCCCGGCCTGTTCTGGACTGTCCCGGGGCGGTTCTGGATTGTCCCGGCCTGTTCTGGATTGTCCCGGGGCTGTCCTGGACTGTCCCGGCCTGTTCTGGACTGTCCCGGGGAGGTTCTGGACTGTCCCGGGGAGGTTCTGGACTGTCCCGGGCTGTTCTGGATTGTCCAGGGGCTGTTCTGGACTGTCCTGGGGCGGCTCTGGACTGTCCTGGGCTGTTCTGGACTGTCCCGGGGCTGTTCTGGATTGTCCTGGTGCGATTCTGGGGCTGAGAAATGCTCGTGCTACATCCCGGGGATTTCTGCACTTCCAGCAGTGCGTGAAGCTGTTCTTGTACATATTTTGCAAAATGTTTTGTGCTTATAAGTGACACTTATACATCTATACATATATAAAAGGGAGATATATATAGATATATATATATATGTATAAAATATATATATCTATATATATAAAGGAAAGGATCCTTAACTGACACTAGAATTTTTGGGCAGTGCATTTTCCTTTCTGATTCCACTGTTTCCATGCACACAACTTGTGCCCCCCTCGGAAGTGACATTGCAGAGGGAGCAGAGGGGGCTCAGAAACGCCTCAGGGGTGCTGGGGGAGCCCCCGCTGTGTGAGAGGGCTCTGTCGCCGGGGCTGCTGCCCTTCCTTTCCTGCCGGGTCCCGGTCCCTGCCTGCTCCTGCTGCAGCCCGGAGCAGCTCCTGGCCTGGGGCGGGCCCAGCTGCGGCTCCACATCTGGCACCGCCGGCTCCGAGCCCTTGTGCAGAGCGGGCTGGGACTCCTTTCCCTGCGCCAGCATCCCCTCAGCAGCATCCCGTCCATCGGGGCCGGTGTGCAGCTGGCACAGAGCTGCTGCTCCTGTGCCCTTCAGGAAAGCGCCTGGCACGTACTTGCGTCTTCTTGAAACCCCCCGGAGCCAAAGCACAACACAGAAGTGCTTTCCTTTTTTTTTTTTTTCTGAGGGAAGCAGGGGATCCTAAGCACAAACTCAGTTTCTCTGCACAGTTTTGAGGGTCTTCAAGAGAGGCAGGTGAGGGACCAAGAGATGTTTTTGCCCCAGAGGGGCTGTACCCGGGGCTGGGATCTGTGTGCTGCGGGAGGTGCTCGGTGCCGGCTTCCCCAAAACCGGGGCAGGTCCCGGTTCCTCGGTCAGTCCCGGTATCTCGGTCTGTCCCGGTTCCTCGGTCAGCCCCGGTTCCTCGGTCTGTCCCGGTTCCTCGGTCTGTCCCGGTTCCTCGGTCAGTCCCGGTTCCTCGGTCTGTCCCGGTTCCTCGGTCAGTCCCGGTTCCTCGGTCAGTCCCGGTTCCTCGGTCTGTCCCGGTATCTCGGTCTGTCCCGGTTCCTCGGCCGGTCCCGGCTCCGCTCTCCCTGCTCCGCTCCCCCTCTGCCCCCCGCATGCTTTCATCGCCTTCAGTGAATGTAGCACTGCAAAAGGGAAATGCTGGATTTATATCACAGAATGTGAAGAGAGTTTATAGAGTGAAAAATAAATCTTGAAGAAATGTATCTGACAAAGTTTATTTTTGATGTAGAGAGGCAGTGCTTTGTAGTTTCTGGTGACCTATGTCTGTTGTAAATAATGTATATTTAATTTATTGCTATGGTAGCAGATTGTTATGTATAAAACTAAAGGTTCACAAATGTATATTTTGTTGCTTAAATGTGTCTTTGCAAAATTCACAATAAATAACATATTTTGTGTCCATATACACGCTCTGTGTGTGCGGCCGTGTAGTGCCAGCTTTAGAGGAGCCTTTTGGGAACTTTGCATCGAAAGCCGGGTGGGGGCACGGAGCGGGGCTGAGCCGTGCAGTGGGAGCCTGGCAGAGATCCCGTGGAGTCAAACGCTCGGGCAGGGGGAGCAGAGGAATATCGGAGCGCAGGGATGTGTGAATGGGGAAATCTCTGAGACTGGAGCAGCGGAGTCAGTGATTTAACCAAGAGAACTGTTGTGTCTCCACTGAAATGAGTGTCCCGTAAAGCTCCGTGTGAGCCGGTCCCTGGCAGCTGCCAGCCCGAGTGGCAGAGCACATCAACAGGGGACAATTCTGTGTGTGAGCATCCCCAGGGCGGGAGGCTCCTGCCTGCCTCTGGACAGCCCGGGCAAGCTCATACGGAAATTGCATTTTCTCTCTCCAGCTCCTCAGCCTCCCTTCAAATAAATTTTAATTGTTTTTTTCTTTAAATATTTTACCAGGGGTTGGGGAAAAGGCTGCTGTGGGAGGATCTGAGCAGCTCGGAGTGTGGCCAGTGGGCATGCAGCCTGTCTGGAACCACGGTGCAAAGTTACTGATAGCTCCTCATGGTCAGAGCAGGGTCGACCTTGAGAGGCTTAAAAAGCTAAGCTTTAACATTAAATAGTGTGAGACAATGTTGACAGATAAACAAGCAGTTTAGACATACGTTTTAAAGGATTTAAAGAAATCTTTTCTAGACCTGGCAGATGGGCAAGTTGGGAATTAATGGTTGAGTATTCCAGCCAGAATTAGGAAAATTTCCCACAGAATCTGAACTCTAAAGTTTGATGGGAGGGAGACTCAAATACTGCAGACAACTGGAAAGCAAACTCAGAACAGGCTGCTCAGCCAGAATAGCTTCACTCACTTTTATAGTTAAAACAAACTGTGAGTGTTGTGGAAACAAGAACCCAAATCAGGATTCAGAGGAGTTTGCTTGGAGTCTCTCATTCACTGGGTCGCAGCTTTCCACAGCCTTGAGAGCACAGAGGTGCTGCCCAGTGTGGCCCTGCCACAGCTCTGGACGCACGGCAGGATGATTTCCGTGCCCGAGCACCTCCTCTGTGTCCTGTGGGATCCTCGCTGTGCCGCAGGCTGCTCATCCTGCTCGCAGAGCAGAGTAACTCAATCATTCAGTCACAGCAGCGTCTGCAGACGTGAAGACACTGACCCCAATTAAAAGTGGTTGGATGTTCTAAGGCTGCTCCAAATCATCTTCAGAGCTTATCAGATCTGGCAGGGCAGCGTGGGGCAGCTATCAGGGAAGATAATTCCTCGTCTGTCTCTTTAATGAAAGTCTGGAGGCGCCAGATAATCATGGTGAATAGTGCTTAGTGGAAAGACTCCTGAATGTAATTAATCAAGTAATCAAGTAATTCTCTAGGCACTGTAGGAAAGCAGAGGGACGAATGAAATCACAGAATGCTTTGGGTTAGGAGGCAGGTTTAAAGATCACCTACTCACCCTGATAAGGGCAGGGACAGCACCTGGCTCGGGTGCCCAAAGCCTTCTCCAGCCTGGCCTTGAACCCTTCCAGGGATGCAGCTCTGCAAAGCTCCTGCTCTGGTCCAGCTTTGACAGTGGCTCTGTGTGGCTCAACTGAGCAAGGCATCAACTGATAAAATCAGGTTTGTTCTTGTTATTTGAAATTGAAATTGGGGACAAGAAAATCCAACTTTTTTTTTTTTGTTTGTTTTGTTTTGTTTTGTTTGTTTTTTTTTTGTTTTTAAATGCCTGCAAACTCTTGATACAGTATAAAAAAGCTGTTCAGGGAGAATGTTTCCTGCAGTCCTTTGTCTGTGTGGTTGGATGCAGTGTAGTCCTCAAGGATGAGGCGTGTGTTCCATGGCACAGCCAGGAACTGAAAACTTCTGGGAAAAGGCTCAGGATGACACAGAGAAGAAAAACAACTATTGCTGATCACGTACTTTAATCACGGCCCTATGAATTTATTTGACACGAGGTTTTGATATTTATAGCCAGGCTTACGCTTTACTCTTTTTTATAATAGTGTATGTTTATCTCTCACCCATTACATCCCATCCCAGAAACTGCACGAATTTATGATAAACACAAAGTGAGGCTGATGTACTTTCTTTGTAAAATTAGAAGGTTTTGGCACCTGTGGGTGTCTCTAGCACAACTCACTGTGCTGTTGAGCTACTGAAAATGTAAATCCTTCAGTGTTTAATTTCAATAGTGACTGAGTTTTTCCACGTGGGAGGTGGGGGTAGAATTTTCCAGTTTCATTCCTCGGAGCTGCTGAACTCAGAGGCTTCCTCTTCTGTACAGAAGGTGGCAGTGGAAATTCAGGAATGAAGTGTGATCATGCGCTCGCTTTTACAGGCAGGCTGTGTGTGGGTAACACCTGTCAGAACACCTGGGAGCAGCAGTTCTGCCTCTCTCTCAGCCAGGGAGGTCCCGCTCTGCTCTTGCCTGGTTAATTCATCACAGAGCACATCGGAAATGTCTGAGCCCCGCAGACGAACTGGGTCTGGTGTGAATTGTCAGAGCCCAAGCGCTGAGGATGGTGAGAGTCACCCAGGAGCTGAGCAGCGCTGGCTCTGTGCAGGAGGGAGATGCTGGGGGCTGAGCCGGGGTCACTCCTGTCCCTGGCCAGGCCACCAGGAGCCATCTCCTCACCGTGCAGGTCCCTCGGTGCGGGTTTCTGAAGAAAACCTTCAGGAAAACCTTCAGGAGCCGAGCCCTGCTCCCCATCAGCAGCAGGAAGGGCTCTCAGCTGGTCTGAGCCCTGTGGCAATACGGGATGGAGGGAATGGAGGGGATGTGCTGGTCTGAGCCCTGGGGGCGGTACGGGATGGAGGGAATGGAGGGGATGTGCTGGTCTGAGCCCTGTGGCAGTACGGGATGGAGGGAATGGAGGGGATGTGCTGATCTGAGCCCTGCGGCAGTACGGGATGAAGGGAATGGAGGGGATGTGCTGATCTGAGCCCTGCGGCAGTACGGGATGAAGGGAATGGAGGGGATGTGCTGGTCTGAGCCCTGCGGCAGTACGGGATGGAGGGAATGGAGGGGATGTGCTGGTCTGAGCCCTGTGGCAGTACGGGATGGAGGGAATGGAGGGGATGTGCTGATCCGAGCCCTGGGGGCGGTACGGGATGGAGGGAATGGAGGGGATGTGCTGGTCTGAGCCCTGGGGGCGGTAGGAACCATCCTACCGAGGGGCTGAAGGGGATGCGCAGCTCGGGATGTGCCTGCTCCGCCCGGGACCGCGGAGCGGCGGCAGCGCCTCGGCAGAGACACGAACCCGAGCTGGGGAACATCGGCTCCGGAGGAAACCTAAAAACAATCGGCTGTGGCTGTAGGAGCTTAGAGCTTACAGGCTTGACTAAACGGGGAAAACCTTGCTTCGATTGCGGTGTTGGGGGTGCTGCAGGAGAGCTCAGATCCGTGTCCCAGGTGGCTGCTGCCCAGAGCTCAGCTGCAAGCGGGTGTTTGTGTTCATAGAGTTACCAATGTTTCCTTTACAACTTGGCCAAATGCAGCAGGTTTAGAGAATTTTTGTCTTGATGAGAAGAAATTAGCTAGGCTTGCTAGAATTTCTTCCCCTGTTACCTCAAGTCCCATCTAGGGTAGAGTCAGGCACAACCTTTGCTGCTGGGATAGAGGGAGGGTTGCTGAATAGTTGTGAACTTTAATAATGCCAAACTCAGGTCTGGCCAAGGCCCAGATGTGGCTGCACATCTGGCAGTACTTACAGCCACTACCATGGTCCTTAATTTCTGTGCTGTTTCTGGCTCTGGTTCTTGTGTCCAGTAGGAGAGGAAAGTTTGGAAAGGAAAACTGATAGATCTGTCTGTGCATGCCTGGCACTGAGACCTGCAAGAGAAGTTGTGTGGCTCTGTGAAGCTCTGCAGGGCTGCACTGTACCCACGGATCAATGTCCCCTTGGGTTCCTCCCCATGGTACCCATTCCCCTTCCAATTCCATCAAACCCTTCCTGGGAAGAGCCCCCACACCTCCTGGGCTGCTACAGGAGCTTCTTCCTGTACCCTCAAGGCCACTTCCCCCCTGTTACCTGAAGTCAGAAGCTGGCTGCAATTTGGAGTGTAGAAATGTCACTCTAATCAAGCCTCCAACTGTCTGTCAGGGACTGGGATGTTTTGCTTTGCTCTGGTGCTTCGACTGAATTTTGTGTGTGGAAATAGGGACTGGGCTGTATCTGCTGTGCTCTGCTGTCTGCTTGCTTTCCTTGAAGCCTTCCTAGAGGAATTATTTGTTAAACAAATCGAGTGTGTTGGGAATAACACACAATGGTTCATAATTTTCTATCATGTACCACTGACACCAGTGGGATTTCTGCTGCATCACTAGCACAGTGTGGGGCTGAGCAGAGCACTCTGGAGCTGGTTCTGCTGCTGAAGACACGACCATACTCATTGACAAGCAGAATTAATTTGCTGGGTTTTGTTTGCATGGATTTCGCCAGAGTAAAATCCCACTTATTTTCCATTTCAGCACCATGAAAAGTGTATTGATTTTTCTTCACTTCTGATTGTTCACATTACTGGATTGCTTTTAAATAGTTGACAGAGATCATTCATTTTCCAGCTCCAACATATTTTACAGCCTGTTCCCTGTTTTTATTTGTGTGTGCTTTGGGGGAGTTCCATGGTTATACATCACACTGATCACATTCCAGCCCTGGCAGGAGGGAGGAAACTCTTCCCCCATGGGGTTTTTGCTCCTTCCTGCCTTCTCCCCAGCAGCTTCAGCACCGTGTTTCACCTTCCTCACTTAGAAGTTGAAGCTGAGGCTCAAAAACCCTCTAAGCCAAAGATCAGAACGAGCCAAAGAAATAACAGAAAAACCAGTGGTGCTGTGAGAGGTGCTGGTTAGTGAGAGAACATTAAGAGCAGTCCTTGGTGTTTGTGGATGAGGGGTGATGAGCTCTCCAGAGCTCATCCTTCCAACCCAGAACACAGAGGAAATGAGGGAACCTCTGGGCATTTCCTCAGTGCACAACCCAGGCTCTGAAATGCTGCCCCAGCCCAACAAACCTCTCTTTACCCTTTCCCCTGAGCTCTCTCCCCTCTCCAGCCCTTTGGGAGCAAGAACTGCCTGTCCCTGTTTGCTGGTACATTTCCTAAAGCAATGGGGTCCTGGTTTCACAGAGGCCTCCAGGCAACAGGGCTACAGTGCCAATAATGAGAATTAATTATTCATTTATCACTTCGCTCTCAGTGAATAATCTCCAATAATCATGTATAATTTTCTGCTCCAGTGAATACTTTGATACTAAACAGAGCTGGTAGAATAAAGTCACAGGAGTGAAAACCCCACGTAAAAGGAGTGAGAAAATGGTCCAGACTGAAAAATAATCTAAGAAATATTTGTGCATAATCATTTTCCCAGATCTAGTGCTGTCCTGGATAAACACATGGAAGGCAGGTAGAGACATGGATGGCTCAATCTCTGAGCCAGCTTTGTTGGACAGTCAGAGATCACTGGATGATCCCAAACTGGAGCCTATGTTCTGTGGCCAGAGGATGGTCCAGGAGATCATTTTGCCTTCTCTAACCTCCTTCTGGGGTGAAGGAAGTGCAGAAAGGGAAAGCTTGGCACTGAAGCAATTAAGTGGGGAATAAAGTATTCATAAGGCCTGAATGACCCAGGTCAAAACCAAGCCCTGGGCAGTCAGGGAAAGCTGCTGCAGGGCTGCTCAGGCTGAGTCTGCAGGGTCTGTGATAGTTCAATCACACTGATTTAAATCCATTCACCTTTGCCTTTTCCCTTCCCATGGCTGCTGAGAGCTTGTCCATAGGGCTGTGCCCATCCACACCACGGGCATTCCCTGCAGAGCTGCTTGTGGCAAAGGCAGATCCCAGCAGCCAGGAGCTGTGGTGTTGTTATGGGAAACTGCTGGAACATTGTCTGCTCCCACGTGGAAATCTCCTTCAGAAGCAGATTGCACTGTTGTATTTCAGACTGTGGGGCCTGCCCACATCATCCCTTGCTGACGTACAGTCATGATGCATGTGTTGGATCTCACAATGCTGAGACAATCAAGGCTTTGGAAGTGTTTACCTCCCCCATTATTGGCGTTCTGTCAGTAGCACTGTGCTAATATTCTCTGCAGAGAAACTAAAGGCACTGACAAAAATCACTGAGCTTTGCATCTAAATCTCCAGGTGAGGAATGGCATTTCTGTATGTGAGCAGCACTGCTTGGTGACACAAACCCTCACCTGTTTTCTTTTTGAGTAACAGAATATTTGTTTTTTTTTTTTTTCTGGACAACTTTCTGATGCATCACTTGGCAGATTTTATTTACTCCTGCTTTCCTCTATTTTATCTATTTCCACAGAAGTATTAAAGCATTTAACTTCCATTTATGCATTCATAAGTGTGTGACTAAAGTCCTGTTGGTGGGATGAACAGCTAGAGCTCTCCTGTGCACTGAAAGGTGAGCATTTTCAGAGAGAAAAGAGTCTAACATCCTAAAGCTATAAGGAATTCAGATATCTCGTATTTTGGACAGCTGGTTTGAACATAAAAATCCAGGAAGGGATTCACTCATTTTCTCATTAAGCCACCTGAACCAAATCCCAGTGTTTGTGTGAGATGCTCCGAGTGAAGGACACGGATGTTTGCCAGGGCTAATCAAAACAGTGCAGGCTTGGGAATGCCAGGCTGGCAGCAGGGCTGAGCTGGCTCCCACAGCTGGGTCCGTGCAGGAACNCTCCCCTGTGCTGGCACCAGCAACGCTCTGAGATTCCCAGTACCAGATCCAAACTTCCCCAGTCCTGGAGCATCCTCAGCCTGCAGCCCCAGTGCTGCTCACTGCTGGGTAAATGCTGAACTTCCATCTTACAGGCATGTCCTGAGACTTAATTAATGCTTCTGAAGTATTTTAAAGCCCTCAGATGGCAAGCAGGCTAAAATATTGCCAGTCCCTGAGGAGCCCTCCCCTTCAGGGAGGAATCTGGGTGTTTTATTTAATGAGCAGCAGTGCCTGAGACTGTCTTGACTGATTATTTCTGAGGCAAAGCAGCAACACATTTACACAATGCTGCTGAATTTTAAATGGGCTCCAGTTTATCATGGGAATACAGCACTGGAGCAAGTGTTCCCTTCTGCAGTCCTGCAGCCAGAGTCCCTCCCTCCAGGAGCTGCCCCACAGGGGCAGAGAAGGCACCCAGGGAAACCACTGCACCATGAACAACTTGGGGAGATCCTGCCTCTTCTCCCTCAGGGCAAAATGTGTGGAGCCAGGGGATTCTACTCTAGTGCAGGAACGTGTCTTGCTCAGCTTTTCTGTCTGAGTCAGACAGCGTTGGCTGCACTGGGCACAGCTCTTCTTCCACCCTGGGAGTGCTGGGCAGCTCAGTGATGCTGATAAACAACTTTATGATAATGCAGATTATGTAAATGCACCAGTTTTCCTATCATTTATTGTGCTACCCACGGGAGCAAGTATTTTCTGGTGTGTGAGCAGGCTGCAGCAGTCAACCTGCTGCCTTTTTAAAAAATGCTTTACAGGAGCAGAACTGTCTCGAGAGGTTCTCTTGCCTGGTACCTGAACCAGTGGCTGTGAACACGACATGTTCACCGTGTGAAGCCAGATAACCCTCCAGGAATTCTTTATATTAAAATAATTGCTAGGGCAGGGCAATACTGCAAACAGCTGTGGTTCATCCCATAAACATATTCTCCCTCCTTTTGGAACCTCAACCTCCAACTGCTGCCAGAGCCTGTCAGCTGCAGGAGCAGTGGAACATATTTCCTTTGCAGAAATGAAACGATTACTGTTGAATAAATCTGTTGTGCACAGACCTGAACTCCCCAGTGAATGCTGCCTATGCAAAAGGGAAAAGTGACAGTGTTTCCCCCTGCAGTGAGCTGAAGAGACAGTTCATGTGCTGAACGTGCTGGCTGTGGAGCTGCTGTGTGTCAGCAGCCTAGCAACACTGGGAGTGAGGAAAAAACCCCCAAAATCAGTCCAACGCTGAATGGCAGCACCTTGCCGTGCGGTGCCCTTGCCTGGCAGGGAAGGGGACAGCCTGGCAGCTGTCCCATGGCACCGGAGCTGCTGAGGAGCTGCCCTGCAAGCCCAGCATCCTCCTTTAGGCAGCCTGGGCGCCCGGTGGCCAAGGGCTGAGCTGGGACAGGGGCTGGGGAGCCCTGGGAGCAGAGGGTGTTGAGGGCTCTGGGCTGGGGCAATGGTAAATCGGGGCTGTGGTTTGTGATGCCTGCAGTGCAGGGGGAGATGAGATGGACCAGAGCAAACCCTGCTCTGCAGCCGTGAGGGGACATGAAGGGAAAATCCCAGAGGTCACTGGGACCTCTGTGTGCCCCAGTCTCAGAGCTGTGGCATCACCTGGCAAAGTCAAACCCTCTGCCAGGCCCATTTATTTCTGTCTGTCACATCTGAGGGGAGGAGATGAGTACTGCACACGGTCCCGGATGACCCTGATGTGCTGGTGAGCTGTCAGCAGCCCTTGGATCCCAGTGCTGTTTGTGCCGCCTGGCCTGCGGGGAGGGGGAGCAGTGCTGCCCAGCCCCACCATCACCTGCCAGGTGGCTCCAGCAGCCTGCACTGTATTTACAAAACATTGTTAGTCAAGAGACACAGTTGAAGGCGTTTGACTGGCATATCCGGTGGTAAACAGGCTGTAAAGCCGCTGTGCTGAGGCCACCTTCCTAATGAATGCAAAGTGGGGGCGATCAATCAGGGCCGGCGGCCAGGGCCGGCACCGCCCCTGCAAATGCAAATTGAACGAACAATAATGAGTGTGATGTAATTAGTGCAGACAGCTGCAGTGTTACAGCCCTGTATACGACACACCTTGTTAAATTTCATGGTTGTATCCCAGAGTGTCTGAGAAAATGATGGAGGTTTGCCACGTGCACACCTTGTACAGCACAGACAGGCAGATTCTCGGTGACAAGCGCATTATCCTCAGCAGGTGAGCTCTGGGTTGGGCAGCGCAAGGGTCTCCTTAAAAGTCAGCTAATTTCTGGCTCCTGGTGCAGCCATGCAGGTTTCTTTTGCATCATCCAGTCAGCTTGGTGCGTGAAACACTCGGTGTGAGGCGATGATAAATGATTCAGGATTGGCAGCTAAAATTTATTTTTTGGAGCCACCCTCAATTCTCTCAAGCAGTGTTTGGGCTGGATGCGCACGCTGAGCACCACAGGCGCTGGGAGCTTCTGAGTCACTCCTGACTCAGTCCCAGTTGTGCTCCTGCTGACTTGGTTGCTTGAAGCAGTCGAAGCAGTAAAAATCCCATGGGAAAAGGCACATCCCGGCAAACAGTTTATCCTGGCTTCCCTGACCCTACTGCCTCCAGGCAGCTCTGCCCAGGCTCATGGTTGGGCACTGAGACCTGCCCTGGGACAGTCACAATGTCACCCAGGGCTGCACAGAGGGACCCAAAGAACGCCAGGTGAGCGAGCGCACCCCATGGCACACAGTCCTGTGGAGTTATTCCCACTGAGAAACAGCTCCATGCGTTCCTCTGGCCTCTGCTTTACCTGCTCGGGGACTAGGAACACATTTGGCACCAAGAGGAAGAACACCCGGGGCAAAATTCTTCAGTGAGACACTTTTATTCAAATCCACGTCAGGAATTTGGTGAAAGAAATATTTCAGGCAATTCTTTTGCCTTCGTTGCTTTTATGTTCAGCAGTATCTTGTCTTCCTGTAAGATCCCTGGTGACACTGCAGGGGATGATGGGATGGTGTTTAAATATTGATGTTTTAGCAGCTTATGGTTTTAATATGATTTAAATTATGCACATTTTTATCGGACTCTGAGGTTCATCAGCAATTAGTCTCTCCCAGCTGCGCAGGAGGGTGTTCAGCAGCTCTGTATTGATTTCTGCCTCAACCTCTGAATTTTAGTGACTGGCTGCATCTTCTTGCACACTCATTTGCACACTCATTTCCACACTCCTTGCAAACTCATTTGCACTCTCTTTGCACACTCATTTGCGCTCCTTGCACACACCTTGGACAATCCTTATGCACCCCATTGCTTGGCCCTCGATTGCTCATGCAAGGAGTGTGCAAAGAATGTGCAAAAAGTGTGTAAAGAGTTTGTAAGGAGAGTGCAAGGAGTGTGCAACGAGTGTGTAAGAAGTGTACCAAGAGCATGCAAATGAGTGTGGAAGGAGTGTGTAAGGAGAGAGCAAATGAGTGTGCAAATAAGTGCAGATGAATGTGCAAATGAATGTGCAAGAAGTGTGTAAATGAGTGTTCAAATTAGTGTGCATATGAGTGTGCAAGGACTGTGCAGGGAGTGTGTAAGGAGTGTGCAAGAAGAGTGCTGGAGTGTAAGGAGTGTGTGAAGAGTGTGCAATGAATGTGATTGATTGCTCGGCANAGGAGTGTGCAACGAGTGTGTAAGAAGTGTACCAAGAGCATGCAAATGAGTGTGGAAGGAGTGTGTAAGGAGAGAGCAAATGAGTGTGCAAATAAGTGCAGATGAATGTGCAAATGAATGTGCAAGAAGTGTGTAAATGAGTGTTCAAATTAGTGTGCATATGAGTGTGCAAGGACTGTGCAGGGAGTGTGTAAGGAGTGTGCAAGAAGAGTGCTGGAGTGTAAGGAGTGTGTGAAGAGTGTGCAATGAATGTGATTGATTGCTCGGCACTCGACTGCTAATGCCTGCCGATCGATTACATCGGCGCTCGACTGCTAATGCCTGCCGATCGATTACATCGGCGCTCGACTGCTAATGCCTGCCGATCGATTACATCGGCGCTCGACTGCTAATGCCTGCCGATCGATTACATCGGCGCTCGACTGCTAATGCCTGCCGATCGATTACATCGGCGTTCGACTGCTGATGCCTGCCAATCGATTACATCGGCGCTCGACTGCTAATGCCTGCCGATCGATTACATCGGCGTTCGACTGCTGATGCCTGCCAATCGATTACATCGGCGCTCGACTGCTAATGCCTGCCGATCGATTACATCGGCACTCGACTGCTAATGCCTGCCGATCGATCACATCGGCGTTCGACTGCCGATGCCTGCCGATCGATTAGATCGGCACTCGACTGCTAATGCCTGCCGATCGATTACATCGGCGCTCGATTAGTAATGCCTGTGCACACTCATTTGCACACCCCTTGCACACTCGTTTCACACTCATTGCACACTCATTCTTCACTTCTCGTACATTCACCGTGGTAATGTAAACAAATCCCCAGCCCGTTATTGGCGAGCTGCTGGCTAGCAGCCCTAAACGTGTAATCAGCAGCTCAGTATCCTTGGAATCAGATCCTAACAATCATTACTTTCATCCCTTGCCGCTCTAATAAACCTCTTGGTAGCGGGCCAGGCCAATTATACTTGTGCTTGGAAAATCATAAAAGAAGGAGAAAAAGTCTGCGTTGCCACAAATAAATGAAAATTTAAACTGGCCCAAACTGTGACACGTGTGGGACTCATCTGTTGTTTATGGAGGCTGAGCACTGGAGACAAAATGAGGGAAATCTGTGTTTATTTTGCACGTTAGGGATTCTTCCACCTGATTCCAGGCTGGCATCAGTGCTCCAGTCCCGCAGCCCCTTTCAGGCTCCTTGTGTGGGCTCTGCAGACCGGAGCCACCTGCCCAGCGCCACCCCAGCGAGAGCTGCAGTGAATTCACATTAATTCAAAGAGGTTTTGTGGCCACTCCCTGGCTGGTGATGCACTGCAATGCTCAGGAGCAGGATGCTGCCATGCTACAGACACCGAATTTCTTTTTAATCTTTTGAGTGTGACAGGGAACTGCTCAGCCTGGAAGTTCACAGGGTGGCTTTTATTTCCCGCTCCCTTCTGCAGCCTTGGACAGCTCATGGAGCCTCCCTGGGGGCTGGCTCTCCGTCTTTTGGGACGAGCCCTGGGAACAGCTTTGGAGCCCTGGAGTGCTCACTCTGCTCTTGTTTTGTTCCCAGCGCAGTGGGGTGTAACAGATAAACAAACACCCCTGCATCACCAGGTTTTTGTTTACACTTGGTCTCTGTTCATCCAGTGGGACTTTGGCAAGGTGCAGTGGGAAGAGAACGTGCACCTGCACCAAGTACAGTGGTTGTGTGGGCTCTTGCTAAAGAAAATCATCAATAACAGATCCACCCATCCTTGTCCAGGTGGGTCTCAGGCCATCCTGCACAAGACACGGTTTTTAAAGAGAGGTGATAAGTTTCTAGGATGTGACATCAGCTTTACAGTCAAGCTGCTGGCATGAGGAGAGGAGAATGGGAATGTAAACCATAAAAACCATAAAAATAACAGATGGGAGGCAGATGTGACAAAATGGAAGCACAGGCAAATTATAAAACCATTCAAACTGCTCATGCAGATAAAATCAGGAAACAAAATCACATCTGAAGTCACAAGGACTGGGTGCTGGTTTGAGGAAAAAATGTTTGACTTGGCTGTTTGTTAGTGCTGGTGGTGCTGTTGGTGGGGAGCTGTTCGAATTCAAAGCCCTGGAGGAGAAGCAGTGATTTCTGCTGCAGGGAAACTTGGGCTGTGGCACCTTCATTTGCTGCTGAGGAGCATTTTTGCTGTGCAGGCTTCAAGATGGTGTTTTTGTCTCAACCCACACTGCAAATGTTAAATGTTCATCTTGTGCCAGTGCAATTACTTTATTGCAGTAATAAAATATCATCACATATCTTCAAATACTTGAAGAAACACAAAGGGGAAAATACCCCTCGAACACCCAAAGGGCAGATGAACATGGAATGGAAACACAAAATAATTCTGGGGTGCTCTGGAGCTGTGCTGGGTGTGAGAGAAGACCCTGCAGGGAAGGGCTGAGGGAGCACAGGGGCACAGCTCAGAGCCTGGGGCAGCATGGACCACCACACAGACTCTGCTAAGATGATTTTAAAAGGCTCAAATAAAAGACCTGTTGCTTTGGAGCATCTAAAATCACCCAGCCAGTCCCCTGTCTCCAGCAGAAACTGCACAGATCTGTGCCTGCAAATCAGGCTCTCAGTTTCCAGTAATTAGCAGATTACAGACTTCCTGAGCCATGAGTTGTGCTGGGAACAAGGGGCTTAATAGCCACGGAGAGGTTTCTGCTCTGAATTAATTGCATCTCTTTTTGAACCTATTTATCCTTCTGGCTGTCACACATCTCACCATTTAATTACCCAGTGCCTGGGGACTTCAGGGCCCCCTGCCCCCAGCACCAAGCATAAGGAACAGACATCCAGAGCCTCAGCTCCTCCACAGCACTCACACACATCTCACTGAGGCTTTCCACAGCATCTGATCTTATTAAAGCGTCCTTTTCTGAGCACACAGGACTCAGGTTTCCTTTTCTTAACGAGTTTTTAACTTTTTCTTCTTTTATATGCTCCAAGAAGAGTGACGAGGTCTGAGTATGATCTGAAACCTCAGTTTAAAAGGTAAACAAAGACCCTCTTTGTTCTCAAAGATTGGCTTTATTACTCTAAATTCACCAGCTCTTCCTGATTCAGGGCTTCCTGCAGGATCACAGCATTGGGAATGTGCTCTGCAACATTGGCAGCACAGCAGTGAAGTCCTGCTCTGCACTGATGTGATTAAAAATGCAGCTTCAAACACAAATGGGGGAAAATACAATAACAGGGAGGGGGAAGGAGAGAGGAAGAAGGTTCGAGGACTGAAACTTCCCGAATGCTCGTAACCTCTTACTGACTTATGCAATGATATTCTGATTTATAGCAGCATCAGGTCAGAATTAGGCTTTTCCTATCAGAATTTATGATGGTGCTGGCAATTTGATGAGTCTTTGTCCTGGAGAGCAAATGAGTGATTAAAGTTTTCAGTGACCTTATGTCTGAGTTCTGCTTTTCTCTCTGGGAAGTCTAAGCATCAGGAGGCGTTGGCCTCTTTGCAGCACCAGGGGGTTGAATTTGTTTGTTGGTTGGTATGGGGCTTTTTTTTGGCTGGGATTACAATGAAGGGCTGATACTTGGCCTTTTATCAGAAATCCACAGTTTTCTGTGGTTCTTAAAACATTTCAGTGTATTTTACACTTAAATAGAAATGAGACCTTCTTGAAACAAATTCATTCTGGCTGGCTTTGCACATTGATGATTAAAGAATATGGTTCTATTTTTTTTTGTCTCATTCTGAGCAATGTCTCATTAGATTTGCATTTTATTTCTTTCCACATCCATCATGATTTGTGTCAGCAGAGTGGTTGCATAGATGGACAGCTTATTATCAGCCTTAAGTGAGGAAACAGAACACAAGAATGGTTACTAAAAAAAGGGAAAGGTAATTAACTCTGGGTGCCAGAATATAAATGAAGCTTGACATTCCCATTTTGCTAATCCAAATTAACCCTTGCCTTCATGTTACAGAGTGCAGGAGGGGATTCTGGGCCTCTGCTGGTGTGTCTGCATCCCCTGGTGCTGCCTGTCCTGGTGTGTCCTGGTGTGTCCGGTGTGTCCAGCAGTGTCCAGCAGTGCCCCCAGGGGAAGCTGCTGTCACCTGAGAATTCACAATTGTCTTTGCAGTGCACTCCCTGTCCCCTCCTCCCAATGGGCAAAGTAATTGGGCTCCATTATTTGATATATAAAGTGGGAGTGGGAGGGAGGGTCAGGGAGGATGAATGAAAATGAATTGAGAATCTTTATGTGAAGAGAAAAGAGGACTGGAGGGAGCCATGATAACTCTGCACAAATACTTAGAGGGACATTATGAAGAGGACAGAGACCAATTACAGTCATTAGTCAGTGCGAGCAGAGCAAGAAGCAATGCTGTGTGCTGCTGAGGGAAAGCTGGGCTCTGATGGAAAAGTTCTGAGGGTAACACCACAGGAGGAGTCTCAGGGGAAGATTTGTCCTGGCCTTGACTGAAGAACCCGGTCTGGAGCTCAGGAACTGAGGTGCAGACTTCCAGCTCACCCACCAGGACCCTGGGGATGTTTCTGCTGTTTTCAGGTCTACCTGGCATATATTCCTATTCAGTCATGGACATGTTCCCTGTTCTTGTATCAATATTTGAGGTGACACCTTAGGAACCCACCTACAGCTGGTGGCTCCTTTTGGTCATACACTGCTCATGGAAACGGGAGGGAAAAGGAGAAAACCTGGGAGGAGCCTGAGTGGGAATCAGGGGGAGTGTATTAGCATTCACTGAGCTGGGCACAAGAATCACTCAGGAAATTAAAAGCAAGATGATATTTTGAGGTGATAAAACATTAAAGTACGAAACTTGCATTTGACTCAGATCCAGCCTCAATTTTTCCTTTTTAAGCTGCAGTTTAGGAAAAGCTGAACCCTTGCCAGGGACAAGTGCAGGCTCTGGACTCTTGCAAAAGGGAGAAGGAATTAAATTACGTTAGCTGGTGTTGAAAAACATGAGAAATGCAGAAAGAGGACAAAGGAAAAAGGTAACCATGGAGGTGAAACAAAAAGGTACAAGAGTTTCCTTACACAATGCGGTAATTAAGGCAGTGTAGCGATTTTCAGGGTGACTCAAACTCACTCAAAGCCTGACCAAAGAGCCCAGGCAAGGTCCCTGCCCTGGGGCCTTTGACTCAGCGAACACCAGTGCCCTGCTCTCGGCTGAAGCCTCAGCTTTCCACCGGTAAAGTTACAAACCTCTCGCTCTGTTGGGTTTTTTTGGCTGTTGTTATTCTCCTGGGGTTGGAAATGCACCCAAAGAGGGTGCAAAGCCCGTTGCAAAGGCAGCAGTTGTTTGATAAACCAAACACCCCACATGCAGTGTTACACAAAAGCCTCGGGTGGTTGCTTGGTGCTGGTTCTCGTGTTCTCTGTGCGTGGCTCAGCGGTAAGAAAAGTGCAAGAACTCATTACACGGAACGGGAGCAGCACCCAGTGCCCCCCATGTCCGAGCCCAAGCTCCGTGGTCCCTCTCCTGCAGAGGCTGATCCCTCCCATCGTCCCAGTCCTGTTTCCCTTCATTCAGCCCCCTGAGCAATGATTCAATCACCGATTTTCTCTCATTCCCTTTCCCAGCTGTTTTTGGAGGCACAGCTGTCACCACATCCATTCAGAGGAAAGAGATGATCCAAGGTGCAAAGAGAGGAAAACACCTTTTAAGAAATAAATGCTAAGTTATGATGCCTCTGTTCGCCTGAGAAAGAGAGATTTTTATGCAGCTTTTGGCATTTACAAATCCTTTGTGGAAAGGTCACCCTGTAGTTGGGATCTTATTAATACAGAAGAACGGCCCAGAAAATGTCATGTCTTTTTACCCTGATATTTACCCAGAAAGGAGAGACTCAGCAGCCCGAGCTGCTGTGGCAGGATGGCATCAATGAGCTGGGATGGTGACAGAGCCAGCACTGCCAGCGACCCCGGGAGCAGAGGGTCCCCGAGTGCACACCCTGCACAGAGGCACCCAGGAACTGCCCACTGAATGCAATGTGCAGAGCTGGAGCCAAAACAAAACGAAACAAAACAGACAAAAACAACAACAACAGAAAAAAAAAACAAACCAAAACAAAAAAAAACCCAAAAAAACAAAAAAAAAACAAACAAAAAAAAAAAAAAACCCAAAAAAACCAAAAACAAAAAAAACCCCCCCCCCCCAAAAAAAAGAAAAAAAAAGAAAAAGCAAAAAAAGCAAAAAAAAAAAGCACATAAGTGTTCTAGAAGCATACCCACATTTTACATGTTATATGTTATAAAACATGCTATATTTTATATGTTTACTATGCTATATGGTTATGGTGTAACTGCACCCAGCAGGACACGGGGCTGGGGACAGTGGGTGGTGCTGGAAGGGGAAGGCAGAGTGAACAGAAAAAGACAATGTAGGCTTTTCCTCTGGAAAATCACTCAGGAAAAGTTTGTCTGTCACCTGCAGTTTATATTTCAATCTTTATTCTATTGCTTTTAGTTACATGTGTGTTCCCTCCCTTCAAGGGAATTTTCTTTCCGTTTGCCTTGGTGGCGAGTCATTTTACCTGTAATATGTTTATTTTAGCAGGGTGTTTATTTTAGCAGGGTGTGTAGTGTTTATTTTAGCAGGGTGTTTATTTTAGCAGGGTGTTTATTGTTTATTTTAGCAGGGTGTGTATTGTCTATTTCAGCAGGGTGTGTAGTGTTTATTTTAGCAGGGTGCGTAGTGTTTATTTTAGCAGGGTGTGTAGTGTTTATTTTAGCAGGGTGTGTAGTGTTTATTTTAGCAGGGTGTGTAGTGTTTATTTTAGCAGGGTGTTTATTTCAGCAGGGTGTTTATTGTTTATTTTAGCAGGGTAGTGAACAGTTTTGAGCCATTGCCATCGCTGTGACCCGGGCAGTGTCACCCCCGGCTGGGCTGACCCCAGGGAGCTCTGAGCACACACAGCCAATCCCCATCACACCTCACACAATTCCTTCATCCTTAGGAATTCACACAGTGAAACATTTTGCCACTCTGACGTGTCTCAGACCCGTGCTGAACGGAGCTGCCTTGTTCAGCATTTCCTAACCCACTACAATGTTTGCATTTTACTTTTCTCTTTGCTGGACATGCAAGAGCCCCAAGTGGTGTTTATTACACAGAACAACTGTGATGCACCATCCGTGACTGGGGAAGTTCTCAACGCTCACTGCTTTAATTTTTATTTCCTGTGGGATTTCAGGCTCCCTGTGTGCTGTCCTGTGACCCCAGCATTGCTCTCCTCTCGGGACACAGAGCTGGCAGCAGCACTCATGAAAGGACTCACGCTCTCTCTCGGCTGTCCATGCATTGCTGCTCTCTCACAAGCTGACTAAATTCTGCAAAGTCCTGGGCAGAAAGTCCCTGGTGCTCACTCCACAGCAGCACCATGCCAGTGAAAGATTTTACAGGAATGTAATTGCATTCCAAGCTGAAATACCCCCAGTCTGGGTTTTTAGAAGCACACAAAGGAGAATGGGCAGACAGCAAATAAACCAAAGGCGTCTGAATCCAGCTTCAACAGCCAGGAGAAGGTGACCCACAGCTTGGCGTGGGAGCTGTTAGTGCTCCTGTTTGTAAAGCCTTTGGTGAGCTCTCCAACACGGATGGTGGCAGCTCGGGTACATGTGTGCACACACGCAGACCCCCGAATATTGCAACACCCTGCCAAAGAAATTATGTTTCACATCAGTTCTGGTGTCATCTCTGATTAATCTGCATTTCTTTCCTCATTATGGCTCAGCCCTCATTTCAAAGGTGTCCTTCAAACCAGAACACTGGAAGAGGACCAAGAAGTGACAGACAGCAAGGACTGATCTTAAGACAAAGTTCACAAAAGCCATTCCCACTGGCACATCTCTGGTTTAGCACGGCCACCCCACATCGTCCCTTCCCACTGACAGTTTCCTCTTTGGAGAATTTGTTTTCCCAGAACTGTGTCATTGTGTCCCAATGGCCACAGGTTCCCGTTGCCCTTTTCAGTACAAAGAGATGCCTAAGTCAGTGAGATCAGCCATGGGTCATTTGACAGCTCCACAGAGCCACAAATGCAGAACTGAAACAGCCAAGTGCCATTTGTCCACCTTGTCAGCACCCCCTGCCCCAGTGTGACGTGTCTGGGCCACCCTGGGAAGGACAAGTGAGTCCCTCCTTGCCCCCAGCTCAGCATCACAACAACGTGGCCACAAACTGCCTGCCACTGCAGGGGCACTGGGGACACCAAGGCCATTGTGGGGTAAATCACAGCTCCACTGGCTGCAATATCATTGCTAAAATAGCTGGAGAAATCACAAACAGAGCTCGTCTGGGGAGATATTTCATCTCAGGCTTTGCTGACGAGGTCAGCTCTGCTCAAACACATCCTTCAGCTGCAGCTCAGCCCTTTCTGCACATCTCTTTTGAGATCTCCATACCGCATTTGCTAACCCCTGAAACAGTCACAAAACCCCCTGGGCTCCTGTCTCCCTAAAATCCTCCCCAAAACTCTTGTCTCTGGGGGCACAGGTGGGTGTTCAGGAAACGTGTGCTCACCTTTCTGCTCACACTGCTCAACACAGACACAGTTTGTTCTTTGCCTAATACAGAATTAAACATTATGCAACTCACTGAGTGATATGTTTTGTCCCATGAGATATTTGCTTCAGAAATACAAAGACAGAAAATACTCATCTGTCATTACCATCTCAGTTTTTAATCAGCTGGGACATGCTGCTTCTTCCCCCAGCTGATGGAAACAATGTTCTACCTCTGCCTCCCCCAACACCTCTTCCTTTTCCCACGGAAATTTTCCATTTTAATTAGATTCCTTTATTACCACCCTCTTTTCTAGCACATCTTTTCTTGCTGTTAAACTTTTTTCCCTCTACACATCTATTTTTCATTTTCTTCAATTGCCAAGAGCCACAGCATGGGTCTGTGTGCAAGTGCTGGGGGAAGAGGAAGAGAGAGATAAGAAAAAGAATAAAAAGAGAGAAAAGATGGGGAAAATTAATCTGATAATTGTTGGAAAGAATTGTTGTCAGCAGCAAAAGTGTTGAAAAGGCACTTCCATGGAACCAGGAAGTTCTCCCATTTTGCCAGGATGGAGGTCACACCCACAGTCCCTTCTGCACCCCAAAAGTGTAAGGGGGAGTCAAGCCCTCACTGCCTTTACAGCCACTGCTCTGCCTTCAGGACTTTGTTCAGAGGACAAAGCAAGCAGAAATGGGTAATTCCTGCTTCCTAAGGCAGCTCTGGCCCTGGTGCTGAGCAGAGGGATGCCCACCAATGGTGTCGTGCACTGTGGGAAGAGCTGATCTTGTCTTTCCTGGGTTTCGCTTTCCTGTTAATGCTTGCATTTGCATTCCAACTCCAATGAAAAATTTATGACTGTTAAACTTCTGTATGTCATAATTAAACACAAACAATAATTTCCAAATAACTGTTTACCATGTTGCATATTCAATTGTGCAATCAATCTCAGTGACTCTTTTTCCTTGCAGATGAAGGGAGGTGGGCCCTGCTGTGCTTGCACTGCAGCCCATGGAAGATGAAGAGTCAATCTGACATTTCAGGGGAGAGCAGTTACCTGTGGAATAAATAGATTGAAGCCCTGTCATTCCCAAATAGATGCCACCTCCTCCTGCTATTTGTTTGGAGGGAGCCACACGGAGAGATGGATGGGACAGCTGCTGTTCAACATTAATCTCAATGCAGAGAGAGGGAAGCAGCTGCTTGCAGACTCTGCCAAGGCACACGAGCCCAGCAGGGGATGAGTGTGAGGTGGTCCCAGCCCTGCCACCAGGGGCCATCCCACAGCCAGGACCTGCTCTGGGAGGAGACAGGGACCAAGTGACCAGCAGAGACCCCCGTGCTTGTGACAGGCTCTAACAACAAGCAGGCAAGGGCAGGGAAAGCTCCGTGGGAACTGCAGAGGAGAAAGACCTTGGCACGAAGACAAGGTCCTGGCAATGCCCTGGGCACTGCTGTCCTTGCCAGCTCAGGTGGCTCTGCTGGCAGTGCCAGGGTGCCCAGCGAGGACCAGGTGCTGTGGGAGCTGAGGGGTTGGCTCAGGGAGTCAGTGGCACTGTAAGCCAGGCACTGCTGGGATTCAGAGCTGCCTGTTGTGGCATAAAACCTGAACTGGTGACCTGGCAATGGGTGCTGAGGGGTGATGGCTTCACAGGGAACTGCATTTGTCCTGGAAACAAGGAGGATAAAAGACATAATGGAGTTCAGTGGTGCAATAGGAACAACAGTGTCCTTTCACATTACTAACAGCACACACTGCGCTGTCTGCATCCCCCTCTCCTGAGGACACAGAGGGAGCTCTTTGTAAATAGGATGTCTCAGTTAATGTCCTCTCCCAAAGAGTGCATTCATCTCCCTTTGTGAATGCAGCCTGGGGAGTAAGGACGCTGCTGGGTGGGAGGAAGAGCTCCCCCAAGCTGAGCCTTGTGGGGACTGTCCCCAAGCCCAGATCCCCTCCAGACTGCAGCACCATCCCCTGCCACAGCTGTGGAGATGGCACCTGTGGCAGGTGAGAGCCAGTGTCACAGCACTGGGGGGCAGACAGGGGCCATGAACCCCTGGGCGCTCACAGAAGGGCTCTGAAGAGCAGGAGGGGATGGAGGGGACCCCTCTGGCTGCAGGGGATGGAGGGGACCCCTCTGGCTGCCCCTGAGCTCTGCTGCCTCCATGAGCAGTGTCAAGGAGTCTGCAGTGTATTCGTTATCTCAATAATTGGTTCTGCAGGATTTCTTCTCCAGGCTGTGGGTTTAGATTGTCCCCAGGTCGGTTCTAGTGACTGGAAATTTTCCACCCAGAGGCTTCATAAAGTTGAATACTGTCCCAGACTGGGTCCCCACAGATGTTTCTGTACCTGCAGTCCCTGCTGATGCAGAGGAGGACAGGGCTGGCACACCTGAGCCCTGCTCTGTGCCCCTGCCAGCAGGGCCAGCTGTGCCCCAGGCAGCAGCCAACAGGGACACGCTCCAAGTGACACTGGGTGTGCTCAGCTCCTGCCACAGCCAGAAGATTTCAGCTCTCTGGGCTGTCAAATTGCTGGCCTTCATAAGGACTGATTCCCTAATTAAATTAAATTCTTTAGCAGCATTTAATGTTGCATATGCAACATTAATTTTTGTGCTAGCGTGATCAGTGCCATATTCACACTTGTTTATTTTCAGGGTGTTAACCCAAAGTCTGTTGTAAACACATTTTCACAGGTCAAAAGCAAAGCATAAAAATCAACAAAAATATTTTCATCATGAAGATTTACAGTTCTACAGTAAATGTGGTGAGAAAAATAATGTCTTGAGAGTAGGAGAGGCTGTTGGAGGGCTCTGCTGCTCTGACTTGTCATCCCACAGGGGAGCTGCTCTCACAGCCACATCCAGCAAACCCTACCTGGGAGTTTAACTAACCCCAGAACATTTTATCTTCCCTTCAGGCTGAGCCCTGTGTCCTCCCTGGGCAGGAGGTTTTACACGGGGTGAAAAGTTTAAGGGAAGAGGAAGGCTCTGAAAAGCACAGAACCCTGGCTTTGGACTGCACAGATTAAACTGCTCCCACTGGGACTTCAAAACTGTGTCCAACAAATGCAACTTATTGTCTCTTCCCCTGCCTTCAGTTCCTAACAGAGCTGTTCCCATTACTGGGGAAACCCCTGGAGAAGTGTCAGCATCCTGAGCAGCCCTTGTGAGCAGAACCAAATTAGGGAAGAGAGCAGAGCAGAGCAGGCAGATTTCATTTTCTGTCTATCAGGTTCTGTTAGTTCCACAGACAGGTCTCTATCACAGCCGTGGCCAGAGTGCACCCAGCAGACTGGAATGGAAACACGGCAGCAGAGCCTGGCACTGTCACTGAATTAACTCATCCCCACTGGCCAGGGGCAGTGCAATCCACCGGGCACCATCCCAGAGACATTCCACTAAATCCTGTGGGCAAAGCCCTGTGCAGTGCCCACCTGGCTGCAAACAGCTCAAAGCACCCCTGATGTGCATCCAGCTGAGATCAAACTGTGCCTGCTGCCCCACACTGCTGCAAACCCTTCTACCCACCCCACAACTCACACACACACTGCTGCAAACCCCTCTACCCACCCCACAACTCACACACACACTGCTGCAAACCCTTCTACCCACCCCACAACTCACACACACACACTGCTGCAAACCCCTTCTACCCACCCAACCCTTTTCCAGCCCCTGTAACACATCACAGCCAAACTGCTCCAACACCCCAGCCAGGACTCACCCAGCCCTGGCACAGACTCCAGCCACCCTGAGCAGCTACAGAGGAAGCACCATCAGGAGGTGAGGGTAGGAAAATTTACCTTGTAATTGCTAACAAGCCCTGCATTTCCTTGCTAGCACATAAACGAGGGAATTGGGCTCTTGCTGCATTAATGCCACTTGTGAAAACTAACTTGGGAGGCTGGATGTTTTTCCCAGGGTAAGGAGCTGTTCCAATTACCAGTAAATTGCCAGCACTTGGAACAACGCTGCATATTAATTCAAAGCAAGTGAGTGTTCATTGAATTACCCAGAAGAATAAACAGCTTTTTGTGGGGTGTGTAAATAATCCCAGGGTAGCAAAGAAATTGGGAAAAGAGATTTTAAAAACTAATTTGCCTGGGCAGAGAAAAAAAAAAATCAAAGGAAGTGAGTAAAAGAAAGGGTTATCAGTGAAATGGCTGTTTAATTTTGGTTGTTACAAGCTGGGTCGTGTATCTGTGAGTAGAAGGAGCAGCCCCAGGCTGCCCATCACACCAGCACTGCACTGAGACTTTCCTGGGACAGGGAACATGAGCAGCCCCATCCCTGCCCCACAGCCTGGGGCTGTCCCAGGCTCCCCATGGCAGGAGGAACATGGATCAAACACTGCAGCTTCCACCTGAACCAACTCCAGCCCAGTGTCCATCACAGCCACCACTGACCACCAAAGGTTCAATAAATGCACGTGGCTTCAGAGGGTTTTCCAGCAATTTCTTTTTTCCCAGCTCAGCTCCCTCATCACTGAGCTAATGCACTAATGGACACTCACTATTACCTAACTTCCGACCTAATGGGCACAGCAAATAAGTGAAAGGCTCATAAAATCAAATTTACTGAGCATCATTCCTTTTGCTGTCCATTAACTGAAACTATTTATCAGGTTAAGCAGATCCAGGGTATGGAACTATATTCATCTTGTATGAATGCTGTCACAGGGACATTTCAGGGTCCCAGGCTCTCCAGCAATTGCAGGGAAGTGCTGTGAGGCCAAGCTCTCAGTCCTGGTGGTGGTTTCAGAAGCACAGGGGGTGCACCAGCCCTGTGAGATGGGTGGGTTTCTTTTCCTTAAGGCATGGAGGAGCTCCAGTCCACTGCAACAGTCCCAGGAACAGGGAAGTGCTGTTAACCTCGGTGACAGCATCTGGTTTATAAATACCAAAACTAGAGACAGATTAGATGAACTTTAAAAACTTCCATGTATATATATTTAAAGGGTTTTCCCTTGCTAAGTTACTTTTTTCCTTTCTAAACTCCCAAGGCCCCAGTAAAGCCAGTCAATATGTCATTACAATCATTTGGGGACCAGTAAAGCTTTGAAAAATAGCATTTGCACTGTGGATTTAAAGAAACCATTTGAACCACAGTGAGCCTTGAAGATAACTTTGAAATGCATTTTTATTTCTCAATAATTTCTTGAGAGCCATTAAAAGAAATGAAAACTCTGCACCCTGGACAGACACAGGCTGGTAAAGCTCTGTGGGGGGAAAAAGAAAAAATCATCAATACTTAGGGAAGGATGTCAGGAGTGTCCCCAAAGCACAGTTCTGGGAGCACAGGACACAGCTGCAGCTCTCCTGCTCCCCTGTCCATAACCCCATCACCACCCAGAGCCTCCCCCTGCACCTTTGGGTGCTGCTGGTCCCTGGCAGCTCCTTCTGGGGTGCTTTCCTGCCTGAAATGGAGTTTGGTCCCCAGGAACCCAGCATTTCCCCTCTCCTCTCCTTTCTGCACTTACCACCCACTGGGCTGTTTTCTAAAACCAAACAGCAGCTTCATCGCATCCAAGTAATGACATTTCAGGCTTAAAAGCCGTGCTGTGCACACGATTCACAATGGATCCAACAGCCTCTAATGTCTCCTGACCTACTTCTCAGATCCTTCATTGCATCTGCTTAAGATAAAGCCCTCGCTGGGATTAAAGCATCCATGGCATATGTCCAAAGGTCACAGAAGGCCATGCTGGAGCCAGAAACCAAGGAAACTGCTCCTGGCAGTTCCAGTGCTGTATTTTACCTTCAGGACAGGAAAAATCTTATTAAAACTGTGAATTATCACACCTGTGGGAAGAGCTGGAGCCTCTCATTGCAGAGTGGTGCCTCCTGAGCCAAACCCAGCCTCTGAATGTACCTTTCTTCCTGTAAGGTGAGAAGAAGACATCAGCAGAAATTAGGATCTGGTTTTGCTCTTCAATAACTTGATTTTCTTCAGTATTTATGCTATAAATGGGAATGAAGTATTAAAGGATTTGAAGCCATGAAACAATTAAATGCCTGGTTTTCAATGTTCTCAGCTGTGGGGTCATTTGGTCTCCAGCACAGGTTCACTTTGCAGTGGAGTACCAAATGCATTTGGAACATTTCTCAAGCACTCCCAGCTGGCAGCAGAGCAAGCTTGGCTCTGAAGGCCACAGTGGTGCCAGCTCTGAGCAGGAGCCAGAGCCTGGAGAAGTGACAGGGATGCACAGAGAAGTGACAGGGATGCACAGTCTCACCTGTGGGACTCTCTGTGTAACAATGGGAACGAATTCTGAGAGGAATTTCCCCTTTTTGTGAGCCCCTCTCTGTGCCCTGAGAGAGGCTGGGGACAAACTGAAGCCAAGCCCGGTGTCCCCCTGAAATGAGGGGGGGTCCCCCTCTCCCCCCGTGCCATGGCAGTGCTCCAGGGGATGTCCAAGTGTTCCAGGGATGTCCAAGCCACAGCAGTGCAGTGTTGAACTGCAGTGTTGCAGTTCCTTTAGCAGATGTCTCAGTGCAGCTCAGGCTGTTTCCATCCCCCCATTAACCCCAGCTCTGGCAGATGCTGCTGCTGCACTTTGGGGACCATTCATCAATCCCAGCTCTCAGTGACACTGCTTCCATTGCACTGATGGTGACTGCAGAAAAATTCCTTTGTTTCTGCAGGATCAGGCCTCCAGGAGCCCACGGTGCTGCTGCAAGGGGTTCAGACGCTGCTCCCTGGCCCTTTCAGCTGGGTCAATATCTGAACCTGCTGTGAGTGCACACCAGGCACCCGGGAATGTCTCCTGCAGATGAGCTGACAATGCTGCTGTCCCAGGTCCCCAGGGTCTGTGAGAATTTGACTATTTGTGTTTAATTATTTTTGTCAGAGATAGGCAACTCTTAGAGTTCCATTTAAAACCTTGCCACCTCCTTGCACACTGAATTTCTGTTCCAGCAGGAACAGGACTTTCAGTCTGAAGCCCCTGTACTGTCAGTGGAAGATGACACAAGGTATGGGATGTGAGACAAATCCTTCTGATTTTTCAGAGGAAGTTTCATTATTTAAATTTTCTCATGTTCTGAAGATGTAAAAGAACACCCATACAAGGAGTCCTCTGGAGGATGGACAATTTTGGTTTTATCAAAGGCTTTGTTTGAACAAAATGTCATTTCACTTGAGCCTGACTTGTGGAAAGTGTCAGAAAACCAAAACATTCAATTCTGCAAACACAAACAGGCACTCCTCCCTGAGCATCCTGGGATGAGGCTGGAATTCTGGCCCCTTCCCAAAGTGGATTTTTCCTTCCAGGCTCTCCCTGGAATACACGTTTTGTTGGAACTCTGTGGCCTCCAGCACCCGCTGCTATGGTTAAGGGCTGTGTTCCACAGGAAGCCAGCCCATCCAAATCTGGGCAGATCAACCCTTATTACTTATTTATGAGAGTTAATTTCATGTGCTGGCATTTCACACACCATATGGAGCAGTGGCTGCCTGAGCCAAGCTGCAGGCAGCTCTCAGCTGCCTTTTTTTTGTTGTTGTTGTTGTTTTAAATACTGCTGCTCGTGACTGAAGCAAAGTTAATCACTGCTTTGACTAAGAAAAATCACTCCTTGAGACACCCCAAATCCTCACCTCCAGGCAGGATTATGGCCCAGAGGGCTGGTGTGCCCAGCCAGGGCTCTGCCTGCCTGGTGCCCCAGGATTCACAAACAGATTGCCTTGGTGGCTGCAGACACAGATAGTCACATGCTGGGTGTGTGCAGCCACGTCTGTGAATTCTCAGCAGCACCAGCTCCTGCTGGTGTTTGCTCATCTGATGGTGGCTGACAGGGGAAGAGCCCAGAGGGATTTGCCACCACAGCCTGTGTGCTGCACCCCCAGCCCAGCCCCTGCTCTGTGTCCTGTGCCATCACTGTCACTGAGAAACCTCTCCTCACCACTGCCTTCTGATCAGCCTGGAGTCTTTGTCGCTTTTGGGAAGCTTCTTGTAAGGGTATCAAGGCCCAGGTTTGACCAGAAACTCTTCTTGTGTAAATAAAACTCAAGCTGTGCAGACTGGGGATTTGCATTGCTCCAGCTGCCCCAAAAGCTGATCCCTGGCATCCATCCAGACAAAAATACACAACCAAAAATACACAGCTATTCTCAGTATTACTCCTTTTCAGATGAGGTATGTCTCCAAAGATAGCACTGAGACAGATTCACGGGAAGGTTGTGGCTTCTGGTATTTGCTGTATGAGAATGACATTTATGATAAGAGACATGGAAGACATGTGGAGCAGTAATGATGGCATTAACACTTCACTGGGGACAGAGAAATGATCTAAGGCAATGAAAGCTGGAAGGGCAGGAAGGGACCATGGCAGCAGGGAAGCAGAGCAGCAGCAGGGCTGAGGTGGGCTCAGCTTTGTCTGGGTGGGATGAGCAGAACAGCCCTGGCTGCTCCTGGAGGAGCCCAGACAGAGCCCCAGGGTCTGAGCACAAATGTGGGCACAAAACCACAGCCACCCGGGTCCCCCATGCATCCTTCCTCATCACAGCTCCAATTCCCTCTCCTTTCCCCCACGTAAATCTCTTTTCTCCTGGAGATTCCCACTGCTAGTGCATTGTACTCAAACCTGTTTGTTCTCTTCATTTATGAGGCATCTTTGATCTATCTGTGAAATGCTACAAACACTGTAATAGAAAACTGTTCTCATTACAGTCTGAAATTAAAATTTAGTAGAAGATGCACAAAGCAGAATAAACTTTCAATTAAAATCTAAACACTATACTGAAAAAGAAAACTGGAGGGAGCTCCTAGGTTTCTCTGCATTAAAAATGCCTGAGATTTAATTTCACTGTGACATCTCCTTGGAATTACACTGCTAATTGATCAAATTTTGTCTGTCTGTTATTTAAACTTTCAATAAAACTTAGATTAATGGAAGGTGTAATCCTCCCGGGCAGAACAAATATTCCCATTGTTCGTGTCAGGTATGGAATAGCAATGCCCTCACTAACAGCTTCTGCATTCAACCTGGGAACAGGAAGTTAATCATAAAAGTGTGGTGATTCCTTAATTGCCTGAATGAAATTTTCTCTGTGTGCCATTCTCCCCACCCCCAGTGCCCACAGCTGCTGCTCAGATCTTCAAAACCACACAGGCAGCATTTCCAGGGCTGGCTGGCTTTGTTCCTGGTGCAAATGAAACCCCAGCTTGCTCTGCCCATGGTCTCCCAGAAAGACAGAAGCACCTTCAAAGAAAAAAAAAAAGCAGGAGCCAGCTTTATGGAATCACAGAATTAATGAGGCTGGAAAGACACTTAGGACCCCCAAGCCCAACTGTTCCCCCACCACGGAACCCTGTCCCTAAATCTGTCCAGGAATGGGGACTCCACCACTGCCCTGGGCAACCTGTTCCAAGGCTGGGCACCCTTTCCATGCAGAAATTTCCCCAGTGTCCAATCTGAACTCCCCTGACACAGCCTGGGACTATTTCCTCCCATCCCTTGTGACCTTCCGGAGCTGATGCCCAAAATCAGCTCCCATCTCTGGCACCACAGAGAGAGAAGCCTGAGCCTGGAGCCTGGAGCCTGGAGCATCCCACCCTCCTGGAATGCCCAGGGTTCCTTTGTGCATCCCTGCAGCTTCCAGACCAGC
>VWZS01005385.1:122156-274109 GCA_013397075.1 Rhabdornis inornatus | reverse complement strand
CTGAGCTGAGCTGAGCTGAGCTGGGCAGGGCAGGGATGGGATGGGATGGGCTGGGCTGGGCTGGGCTGGGCTGAGCTGAGCTGGGCAGGGCAGGGCAGGGCTGGGCTGGCTGGGCTGGGCAGGGCAGGGCGAGCTGGGCTCCCTGCAGAGCTCTGACATCGCTCAGCTGAAACACAGCAGGGTCCTCTCTGCTGGGCTGCACTGGGGCTTGGCAGGAATCTGCATAAATGATGGGTCCAGGTGAGTGGCACACACCATCCTCATTAAACTATCAGTGGGGCTGCAAATGGAAAAGATTCATGTCTGCTGCAGGAGGCTTTCAGGGATCAATATGCTCCAACATATGTTTTAATACTTCCTCGGTTCTCAAACGTGTCTCGTGGGATTTCTTTATTTATCTTTTTTCCCCAAGGTTATGAAGCCAACTGTTTTTTATGTGCTCTGAGGCAGAGACCTGATTTTCATAATAAATCTCTTTCCTAGAAGGTGAAAAGCATGAAGCTGTGTTTCTTATCCCAACAGAGCAGGATCAGATTACCCTGCACAGAGCCCTGCTGAGAGCTGCCAGAGTGCTCAGCACACCTTTGAGGAGATTATTGTTCCAAAAGGGGCTAAACACAACTTCTGCTTGTTGGTGCTTCTGGAACATTTTCTCCTCCCTTTATCTCTCCTTTTCCCAGAGGATGCTGTGCTTTGATGTCTCTATAGCACAGCTCACACTGAGAGCTGAGGGGGCTGTGCAGATCCATGCTGGAAGTGGGAACAGCCATCCTCTGCAGCCCTGGGGAAGGAGGGAGAGCAGCCCAGGGAATGAGATTTGATAGGAAAGAAAGGGAAAAGGGCAGGAGACTGTGTTGAAGCACGTGGGAGATGCAGAGCAGCCCTGGTTGTGCTGGCCTAGGAGCACAAAGCGGTTCACATCTGCTTTGTAAACTTGGCTTCTGAGGCTCGTGTGCTCGGTAACTAACCCAGCTCCTCATCAAATTAATTAATTGAGACAGCTCAGGGGGCCACTTGAAGCCAGTTCATGGCAGGACGCTGGGAGCAGCCCCCCTTGCTGAGTGCAGAGCACAGGGCTGGGCTCTCCAAGACACAAGCTCAGCTGTGAGCTGTGGGTGGGTGCACCCAGGAGGGGTTTGATGCACCAGGAGCAGCTTGGCTGTGACCCCTGGCCCCTCGTGGTGCTCTGCTGGTCCTGGGGGCTGTGATGCTCCTGGATCCCCCCCCCGCTGCTGGCCCCAGAGGCCACTGCCACAGCCCAGGGTCACCAAGGGCACACAAATCCTCCACCCCAGGGCACCTTGTCCTTCCCCTTAGCTCCAGGGAGAGATTGGGTGCTCTGCAGTAAATGGGTGATGAACAAACCGTGTGTGCCACCTCCCACACTCCTGGTGCTGCAGCTCCTGTGAGTCCAGCACTGCTGGGTGGGAAGCAAAGACACAACATTTCACACCCTGCTCTCATTAGCTGTGTGTGCGTGTGCTGCTCTTTTCTCCAGCACTTCTTCCCCCTCTCACAGCAAAACCACGGGACGGGAAAGGAGCACTGCTGGATTCAAACCTGGGCCTTTATACAAGAAATCATTGTATCCCAAAAATCCTGCCCCAGGGGCTAATGATTCATCCAAATACAAATCCAAAATGAACACAAGAAAGGAAGTCTTTGCAATTGCAGTACCCGACCCAGGAGAGCCCAGACTACCCCAGTATTGCACTGGAAATGCTGTTTATTGTATTCACACCAGCATAGAACTGCCTTCAGCCAGCATTACAGGCCTGCCATTTCATAAGTGTATAATGTGTGTAAATACAGGCCTCTGACAGCACAGAAAGGCACCAAAGCCAAAGGGCAGGAGGGAGCACCAGGTCCCTTCCACATGCCAGGAGCAGGGATTTAGAAGAGCCTTTGCTGTTCTTACAGCACATCCCTGCACTGACACCCACGGTTCCTGTGCCTGGACACCAACTGTGCTGGGGAGGACTTGAATTTGGACCTCCCAGCTATCCTACACAGAGTGCAGAATTCCCATCTGTAACCTAGAATTCCCACTGAAATATTCAATAATAATAATAATAATAATAGTAATGATTTCTGTGCCCCGTGCCCCTGTGTCCTGGCTGAAGTCAGCGCTTTCGTTGCCCTGGGGCAGGTCCTGCTCAGTGAGTGTCTGATAATCGCAGTGAGCTGGGGGCAGTCAGACAGGGACCCTCAGTGCTGGGCTCAGGGTCTGATTTCTCTCCACAGCACAAAGTGCTTGTGAGAACAAAACCACCCAGCAGGTGCTGAAAGCTCATTCCCAAAGTGTGAGATTTGGAGCTGGAGGCTCTGACAGGGTGCAAGGGCAGCTCGGGCAGGCTCGGCTCTGCCCGGGGCTGGGAGCTCCCCGGGCTGACCCTGGTCACTCATTAGTCACAGAGCACTAATGAGACATCACCCACTCCTCATTTCCATCCTGACCAGGGGCACTGCCCCGGGCTGTGCCTTCCTCTCCTTTGCACAGCGAGTGATCACTGGATATGACATGATGACACAATTTCACAGCTCGTGGGCCCTGGGAACAGGCGCTTCTTTTTGGCCATCCTGCCTGAGAGACCATTTGAAAATAATTAAAAGATTGAACCTTTTATGTGGTTTATGATGCTTTGATCAAGGTTTTTAATTAACCTATCTTGCTTTCAGCTACTGCAAGTTCATTTCACTGACAACATCCTACTGGGATTGATCATAATCCAGTGGGGACTGAGGCACAGAGCTGCAGGACTGTGGAACTCCTTTAACCCCTTGGCCACCAGTGCCTCTGACAAGGTCCCTAAGGGACGTGGGGCTGCTCTGGGAGCAGGTGGCAGCAGCAGGCAGAGCACAGAGCTGGCCAGGCACAGCTGAGTGCATCCATCACCAGCCCTGCCAGGTCATTCATCAACCTCTCAATTGGGAGGCAGCACCGGGGCACGGCCAGGACACGTCTCAGTGCTGCTGCCACTGCGAAGGGACGTGCCAGGCTGGAATTAGTCACCCCAGTCCCTACAGTCAGGGAGACACAGGCCCTGCAGAAGGGTAATTTGCTCCATCAATCTGTGTGGAGACACTGAACCACTCACACGGTGTTAAGTCAGTGGGGAGGGAGGTGTAAATGTCACCTGGCATTAGTGCTGCTGCCTCTGCACAGCCAGGGAAGCTGCTCTGCACCAGCCCCGGGCACAGCTGCAGTGCCAGGAGCTGGGCAAGGTGGGAGACAGCCACGAGTCAGGACGGTCCTGCCAAGAGAGGCTGGCAGAAGGAGCAGGGCAGGGTCCCTGTGCCTCTGCTCCCTGTACCAAAGCTGCCATCAGAAGGAGTTTCTGTTCAGACTGCTGAACGTGGGGTGTCCCCACGAGCTCCCCACGCTGAACTCACACTCAGCCTGCTCACAGAGTGTGGATCTGGGTCTGACCAAGCAGCACCACGGTGCCCCTGCCCAGGAGATGTGGCTGGCTCAGGGATGATCTACCCCAGGGGAATTTCCCTCTCTCACTGTTGGGCGCTGGCTGGTGGAAGCAGCAGCGCTGTGTCCCCTGGTGCTTCCACCCAAGGTCACAGTGTGAACTTGGTATTGAACAAGAGCCTAAAACAACTTTTGGCAAGTGAGGAGCCTGGCAGTGTGCTGTGCTGTGCCAAGAGCTTTCCAGGAGGCTTTGGAGGAGGCTGTGCTGATAAACCCTGCAGAGAGCCACTGCTGGGGAAATGCTGAATCACTGCAGCTGCCTCTGAGCAGCCACTCAGGCTGCAGAAATCCATCTCAGCAACTTCCTCAAGGAGTGTTGCTTAGAAAAGTGTTTTTAAACAAAATTGAAATTTCTATTTCATACCATTAGCTTAAGGAAAGGCTAATTAAGCCCAAACTCTTGGAATAGAAAGATTTTCTGAGTCTGTTTCCAAAACTGTCATAAAAATTTGCATTTTCATGATGCTGTTGTTTTCTTTAAAAGAAAAAAATCTTCACATCCCAGTCCCACTACCCTGAGACATTCCTGCAGACAAGTGGTTTCATCTGCTTTTTTGTTTCCCCAGCTGGATTTGCCAGAAAAATTCCAGAGGGGACTGGGACTTCTGCCCCACTGTATTTTCATAAAACCTGAGCCACATCTTAGTAAAAGCAATTCTAGAAAAAATAAAGTGCTGGTGATGGGAAAACACCTCGACTCCTTAATGAGGAAGGGAAAAAAAAGAGAAAAGCAAAAGATTCAGAGAAAGAAAAAATTAAGTTGTTGATAGCAGGAGCTTTCCTTAAAGACTTGAATACCTGTGGAAAATGTGAGAATGAAATAAGAAAAAGATTTATTGAGTCTCAAAGCCTCCAGTTAAAATTAAATGTGGTGAGAAAAGTGGCTTTCCACTTTTAATTGTCTTTACCACAGTAACTGTGTGTCAGTCTCTTCTAAAAGCCTATTAATTCTGTAATTTAGTGCTAGCAAGAGCTGGGACACAGACAGAACCACCACCGTTCTTTTCTTCTTAATTCATTGGCTAAATGTCATCAGGCATCAACACTAGGGGGGATTTCTCCTTCAAGGCTTTAAATACGAAAAATTAAAAAACTTTTTATAGTTTAGTGAATAAAAAAGTGCTGGCGCATCAGTTAACAGAAGGAGTGCTGTGACATTGTATGTTGGTGTGTTAATTGTGGCTAAAAATAACCTGACAGGTCCGAAGAGCTGTCCAGTGAACAATTTTCCAGGCAGGAGAGGGAATTAGCTTGTTTAACTGCTGCAGCCAGGTGCAATGTGTGTGTTTAGCCCTAGTTTTAGAGTTTATTCTGAAACCAGCTAGAGCTGGTAATAGAGCTGTTAAGGCAGAGACAGGCTGGTAGGTGGATTTCTTGACATCTGAGGCTGTATCACAAGGCAAGTGCCAGAAAACCCGCATTACCTTAAACCCAGCAGCAAAGCAGTGCCCGTGTTTGAGTCTTTACAAATCAGGAGGAAAGACACTCAAAGAAATAAGTAAACCAAAGCCATGGGTGCAGGAGGAGCACGGGGACCTGCAGGAGCACTGCCACCCCCCCTGGCCACCAGGGAGCCGCTGGCACCCACTGCCACTCCTGAGTGGTCACTTATTACAAATAAATCACTGCGTGCCCCCGGGCCACTCTGTGTCTGAAACAGCTTCAGCAACAGAACAGAGGAGGCGCCTTGAGCAGGGCTGGCACTGGGAATTACAGCTTTGTGTGCTTGTGAGGAATGCTGAGGGTGCACCCCAGCCCCGCCCACGCCAGCTCTTTGTGCATTATGCCATGTAAACCAGGATGCAATTTCCTGGATCCCTCCTGCAGTCCATAGGTGGAAGTCTATAGGAATGCTTTTCATTATCTGCTGGCTGTTTCCATCTCCCAGGCCTGCTGGAAACCACGGGAGGTTTCATAACTGGCAAAATCTGAGACTTAGAGAAGTCATTTGCTTATCTGAATGTATTTCAGTGCCTCAGCCTGATTCACAACTAAACTTCCTGGATTGTAAGATAATTTTCAGTGGAACTGAAGTGGAATTTCGTACTCACCTGTTGCCAGGGTGCTGCAGCCCCATGGGCAGGATGGTGACTCCTCCTGCTGAGCTAATCCTGGATGAGCTGCCCTGGGATGGTCCCTGTGCAGATCCTGTGCATGGATACAGGGTATGGATACAGGGCATGGAGTAGGGCATGGAGCAGGGCATGGATACAGGACATGGATACAGGACATGGATACAGGACATGGATACAGGGCATGGATACAGGGTATGGATACAGGGCATGGAGTAGGGCATGGATACAGGACATGGATACAGGGCATGGATACAGGGCATGGATACAGAGCATCCCAGAGCTGGGCACACGCTGCTCCCACTGTGCACTGCTGGCACACACACCTTGGCTGGCACCACTTTGCTCTCCAGTGCCAGGTAAGCAAGCAGAACACCTTAGCCTGCCTGGCAATTTATTCCCCACTGATTCTGCCAGAAGAGGGGGGGGGGAAAAAAAAGAAAAAAAAAAAAAGAAAAAAGCAGCTAAAAGTCCTTAGATTCAAGCTTTCAGAGTTCAGGACTGGTTTTCATGCATATACTTTGTTCCTCACTTTAGAACTGTCAAGTTTTTTTTCTCCTGGAGAACATAAACAACTGAATTTTAAACCAGACTCAGCAACTAACATGACATTGTGAAGGACACACCAGCACTTATCATCTCTCCAGATGAGTTGGTAAGTATTTATAGAAACATTTCCTCCCTGGCACAGCTTTAACTAAGCAAAGTATCTAATTTCCTCTGGAGAAATGTGTTGGAGAAATCAGTAAGAAAAGTCTCATCATAAATAGTAATAAATAACTACTCTGGCACAGTTGCTTATTTAGTGAAGTTAAAAAATCAATGACAGCAATACCCCAAAACTAAATCCAGGGTTCTATGGTCTGAATTACAAGGCAGGATGGGGTTGAGGTTACTGGAGACAACAACACACGGAATAACCCAAACCTTCCCTTAAACACCAGGGAGATCTCCATCAGCACGGAGAGCTCCAAAGCCCAGATCACCCAGGGCAGACAGGTGAGTGCCACGGGCACAGCTGAGGGGCAGGGGCACAGTGCCAGGCACGGGTGGCACTGAGCCACGCCCTGCTGGACAAGCCCAGGACGCTCTGCCTGGCTGGGAGAGCAAGGAGCTGCAGTGACACCAGGACAGGAAGGACCAGCCCCTGCCAGTGGTGGCCCTGGTGGCCCTGTGCCCTCCCTGGTGGCCCTGTGCCCTCCCTGGTGCCCCCTGCCCTCCCTGGTGGCCCCCTGCCCTCCCTGGTGGCCCTGCCCTCCCTGGTGGCCGGGTCCCCATGCCCTTGGTGAGATGGAACTCCCTGGCACTCCCTGTCCTCTGCACACACAGTGATGCCTTTGCTTGCTTTGATGTTAGCAGCAGGAGACATCACAGCAGTGCTGAGATGCTTATTATCCCCTTGGGTTCTTTTCTTTTATTCGTCATGGGTTTCAGCCTGTTGTACAATATACATTTTTCAAGTTAAGCATCAAAACAATGAATACAAATGAGCGAGGAAGTGTTCACTTGCTGAAGGAGGAGAATTACTAAGAGCAACACTGCGCAGTATTATAATGCATTTCCACTACTACACCATTTGTATTAATGTATTAGAGACATCTACAAAGACAAATTGCAGCTTAGTTCAAAGGGAAGAACACTCAAATGCCTGTAAAACGCTGCAGGCTGCTCTCAGAGACGCTCCCCCTGAAACAACATTTGGATTTCAGATCTCTCCTGGCATCAAGGACAATATGCTCCCACTCCCTGTTCCCAGCCACGCCGGTTTGTGACAGCCCGGGGTGCCCACAGCCCTGAGGAGGGGATGGCCACTGTCCCCAGCCAGGACAGTGCCTGGCTGTGCCACCCTCGCTGACCTGGCTGCACCAGCCATGGGCAGAACGGACAGCACTGGCTTCCCCCAGCAAAGACTTTGCTGCTGAAAGCTGCAGGAAGGTCTCCCTGCAACCTTCTCTCCCCTTCAGCATTTAGAGATCCTGAATTTCCCAGTGAGAATGGACAAACAGCCCCTCAGACCGTGGGACACAGGACTCTGCCCCGTTCCACAGCCCTGCTGTGGCTCAGGAGCAAATGCATGGCTTGGAAATGCCATTTCTCAGCAGCACCAGGGACCCTGCAGATCAGCCCAGGCTGGGAACACACAGGTCACTCAGTGCAGTGACATCTCTGGGTAAGATGAATCAGATGAGCCATTTTCAGGACATTAAGATTGTTTACAAATCCAGTCAATTTTTATTTCGTTTTGAATGAATTTGTGTATGTATTTTCTTTTGCCCTCTGCAAGCACAGTCATCCTTTCTGATCTCCTCCCATCTCCCCCTGGCATATGGTATTTTCATCTTGCTAACAGGATTGCATTTACCCTGCCAGGCTATAGCAGGCACTCAGCTTCGTTCAGACTTGCACTGCTTCTCTCACAATGTGCCACTATTAGCAAATGTCAGCCCTGGAGCAGGGAGGTGTGAGAGAAGGAAAGAGTAAAACAAGAAAGGGGGAAGGAAATTGAAAGCACAGGAAGAAGAGTTAGCAGCAGGTGTTGGGAGCACAGAGTCGCTGTGCTCCTGGAGTCCCCAGCAGCACCGTGGTGAGGGCAGAGCCCCGTGGGCACAGGGACAGGGACCCTCTGCAGGGACCCTGTGCCCATCCTGCTGTTCCCATCCTGCTGTTCCCCATCCTGCTGTTCCCATCCTGCTGTGCCCATCCTGCTGTTCCCATCCTGCTGTTCCCATCCTGCTGTGCCCATCCTGCTGTTTCCATCCTGCTGTGCCCATCCTGCTGTTCCCCATCCTGCTGTTCCCCATCCTGCTGTGCCCATCCTGCTGTCCCCATCCTGCTGTTCCCCATCCTGCTGTGCCCATCCTGCTGTTCCCCATCCTGCTGTTCCCCATCCTGCTGTTCCCCATCCTGCTGTGCCCATCCTGCTGTTTCCCATCCTGCTGTGCCCATCCTGCTGTTCCCTATCCTGTTGTGCCCTCGGGGTGAGCTGGGGCTGAGCATCCCCCACAGCTCAGGAGGGGACAGGGGGATCCAGGGGACCCATCAGGGCTGCACATCCATGTTGGAGTCAGTAAGTCAAGAGTCTCTCTGAATTTTTCAGAGAGAGATCAAAGTGCAAAAATTAAATGAAAGCTTTTAGATGGATTGAAGTATGTTAAACTACTCACACATAAGTCAAAGGTAAAAGTTTAGGTTTTAGCATGAGTGAGCAAGTAAGTAAATAAGTAAGTAGATAGAATGAGTAAGTAAGTAAATAAAATGAGTAAATAAGAAAATAGAATGAGTAAGTAAGTAGAATAAAGTGAATAAAGGTCTCAGATGCCAGAGAAGTAAGACATGTTTTAGTAAAAGTTAAAAACCATAGTCTTAAATACTAGTGTTTCCATGGAGGATCTAAGAACCTAGTGTCAAACATAATAAAGTTATAGTTAAAAATATTGCTTACATTTTTCAGTTAAAACAAGATAAACCATATACATAGTTTATACGTAGCCCAATGTGCTAAAAAACTAAAAGCTGAAAAGTTTCTATACAAAAACATGCATTGAAAAAGCTGGTGCATTTTGCCATTGCATTTTGCCATTGCATTTTGCTTTTACCATTGCTTTGCTTTGGCCTTTAAAACTAATGTGCTTCTACAATAAACAACTTTATAACAACTATTAGCTCATTAAAAAAACCAACCCAACAAGTGTGGGTGCCTAAGAGCACCTGAAAACCTAACCTCACACATCCTGGCACGGTGCTGCCTGGGAGACACCAACAAATAAACTATTTCTTGTCCCTGGCTATCTCATTAAAAAAGCAGAAAACCAGCTTGGTTATTCCTCAGGTGTCGTCTCCCTCAGTGTCTGTGCCAGTGGAAAGGGACAGGACCAGTCCAGCCCAGGCACAGGCACAGGTGTGCAGGTTCTGTTTGCTGTGTGCCAGGTCTGCTCCCCAGCTGGGAGCCCCCCTCACTGCAGGTGCCAGGTGTGGCCACCTGGAGATGCATCTCCTTTACATCCCCATCCCTTCCCTGCACATCTTGCAAGAAGAATTAATTAGTTCAGATGATAAAGCACCGTGGGGAAGGAGAATCAAGGTTAATATCATATATTAATAAAATATCAGCAAGGAAAAATGACTAGCTGTGTCCCAGCTAAGCCATCTCCATGACCATAATCTGTCCCTGTCTTTGGAAGTGGTTATATCTCAATAGATCAGGAGGGAAAAATAATGGAGATGAAACAACACTGCAAGGTTTCAGCTCCACTTGAGTGCTCTGCTGGCTGCTCCACTGGCAACAAGCTGGTGTACAAAGGAGCAAACTGGGGGGCTGGCAGCACCCTGGGAATTGTTCCCAAAATTTGCTCTGAGGAAGACTCCAGCCTGGTGCAATAGTGCACACAAACGAGGGACAAGGACAGCCCCCTCCGTGCTGGCCCTGGGGCCTCCAAGGTCCAGCCCCGGGCACAGTGATGGGCACACCAGCCTCCAGTTCTGGCTTTGGGTTTGCAGAGTGGGAAGCAGCGAGCTGCCAGACAGCTGTGCTTGTCATGCTGCTCAAAACATCACCCAAATTCTCCTTCAGCTTGTTTAAATACATCTCTTTATCATTCCCAGTGAGTTTCCCATTAGGTGTTCCCATCAGCAGAGAAGCCATGGAAGCACACATTTATCTGAGGTTTCATCACTGCCCGAGCTAATTACCTGTCCCCCAGCCATGAAGCAGCCAGAGAAGCAATACAGGCACCTCCTGTGACAGGCAGGTGGGAAAAAACATTTTATCTTCAGTGCTGCCTCTCATTCTTGCCCAGGAGAGGAGCCGAAGGGCAACAACAACAACAACAACAACAGGAAATGCAAAGTCTGTGGAGAGGTGTCTGCAAACTGCATTTACCCATTAAATTGCACCATCGGAAGGGAAGCTGAAATTCATCTCACCAAAATAAGAGGAAAGTCTCAGTCCAGGAATCACCTTCCAGCGCCAGACCCAGGCCTGTCTCAGCAGCTTTAGGGGCAGGGTTTGGATGCACTGCCAGCCTCAGGGGATTGGTTTGGACATTATAGGAACGGCAGCTCCTCCCCAGTGCAAGCAAAGCAGGAACCTGCTCTGTTCTCTATCTCCTATTGATTTATAACACTTCAGAAACCTCTCACTATATAGTCTTTTAATGCTGAGCTGTGAAATGAAAAGACATTTTCACACCATTAAAGGGAGGTTAATGTAAGATGAAAAAGAGAGTATTTGCATTTAATGAGTGAATTTGAAGAGCTCGGCTGGATTTCTTGCAGGCTGTCCCTGGAAAGCCAATTCCTGCACGGAGAAAACTTTCTTCTTAAAAACAAGTGTGTTCCTCCCCTCTCCAATCCCAAAGCAAAGGACACTTTTAAAGCATCATACTGAAGTACCCATGGTCTGGTTTCAGAATAAGAAATAACAGCTCCAGAGAGTCAGAGGGTGTGAAAGCACGAGGAGCCTGGCAGGGAGATGACACCCATGTGGCTGCTCGTGAGGCTTGTGTGTTTCTTTTCACAGTTTCCCATTTTTCTCCATTCCAGCTGCTGCAGCATAGCACCAACACATTAACTGTATGTGTAACTGAATTACAGTAGTAATAATAATAATAATAAAATAATAATNTATATATATATATATATATGGGGTCCTGGTGCCCCCATCAGCCCTGGCACCATCACCCCACACTGCACCTGAACCATCACAGCTCCTGCCCAGCGTGCAGCTCACATTCCCACTCTGATCTGTGCTCCCATTCCTGTCCTTTGCTATCTGGGAGCAGAGAATTTCAGCAAAAAAGGGCTTTCCACTAAGATGACCATAAATCTCAATGTGTTTACAACAGAAGACTGACCAGAAGAGTTTATTAAATCTCTAAGGGATTTGATGTATATCAAACGGTTACATAAAGTCAATACTTTGGAAAGAACTAGACAATAAATACCCTACAAGAGGCAATATTTCTATCACGGAGAAGGCAATCACATAAAGATTAGGAGACCAATTTCAATACTGAATGTCAGTCTGCTCTAAGAAGACATTTATTGTTTTTCTGAGTTATCACAGAGGAGCGAGATAAGCCATAACAATATTCTGAGCCCAGCTAATCATGCTATCAAAGTCAAAAATACTCTTTCACCTTTTTAAAATCACTTTTCTACTTCACAAATAAAAGGAACAACCACTTGCAGGTGCAAAGGGAGGGAGGGAAGGAGATTTATCACGGTGGGTGGTGAGAAATCTGGAACTGCTGCCCCTCAGCTACAAACACAACCCAAGGTCCCTCTGTGGGTGCACAGGGTCCAGTCCCAGGGACCCTGAATCTGCCCCAGCTGCCACAATTGGCTCAAGGACCAAAGCATGACCTGGGACAAAGCTGGCCCCAGTGGAGGGGTTGGGAACCCTTTTTAATGACTGGTTAATGAAGACCTATGACAAAATACCAATATTCAGCATCCCAAAATGCCACTTGTTTCAATTCTTCCCCTATCATGAGATTTTTCCTTAAACAGTTCAGATTAAAAGAAAGGAAAATCTCAGCCAGTTCAGTTTCAGCAGAAGCCAAGAACAGATGTCACTGGGGAGCAGTATCAACCCACCGGTGTCCCAAGGGGAGCTGCTTGGCTCACTCTCATTCCCAGCTTTCCCACTGCGAGGTCCCGCCTCCCCTGTCAGCATTCACTCCCAGGGGTGCTGATCCTGCCCCAGGGCCCAGCCTGGCTGTGCCCACACCCCACAGCAGCTCCTGCACCCACAGCAGCGCCTTTGGGCTGAGGCTGAGCCAGCTGCCACAGCTCTGAGCTGTCTGCTGTGCCCTGTCCTGCCCCCAGCAGCCCGGGAACGATGTCACACCGAGGACTGGGACACTGTGGGAACGGGGGTTATCCAAGCCATAAAAGAGAACATGGAAACTGCCAGCACCTCCAGCCACGCTGGGTGAGTTTCAGAGTTTGGGTTTATCTGGCTGAAGCAAAAATTTCAAATTCGAATGACAAAACGGGAGCGTAAGAATGAATGTCATTTGTGCTCAGCACGTTTCCCCTGGCCACTGGAGCAGCCAGCAGAGAGCACAGTGAGCAGCACAGCCCAGAGATAAACCCTGTGCAGCTGAGATCAGCTGCCAGCCACAGAGAGCACAGCTATTAATAATGACCCAGTCCAGAGGGGAATCATCAATTATCCTTATCATCTTCAGCTCGTATTTCTGGAGAGATGAATCCAGCAGATTGGTGTGTACAGGGAGGAAAGGAAATGACACGGAGCTGTTGCACATTGTTATCGAGGACTGAAAGGCAGTGAGATGGAAGCAATTATCAGCAATTTTAACACAACTGTACCAGATGTATCAATGCTGCAACACTGAGCATCAGAGGGCAGGATGTACAGGAGGTACCAAACGTGATTTTTAGTCCAAATCAACCTTTTAATCTCTCATAGGATCCACACAGCAGTGCTCAGAGGCCTGGAAATGCATTTGAGAAGAGCAGTAAGTTAATTCTGCAGAGGTTATTCCTTCACTGAGCCCTGCACTTTTCCCTTGCCCCACAAAGAACAGTGAGTGGCTTTCTGAGAAGTTACTCTGGCAGTCTAATCAAGCCTGCTCTCTCTAATTGGAGTTATTCACAGCAAACAGGTTGGAGAGGATGATCCTGGTGAGCAATGCCCATCAGAGGGGTCCAGTGACCTGGCACAAGCACTGAGGGGCTCTGGCACTGCTTTTACTTCTCCTGTTTGCCTAAGAGCTGCTCTGTCCTGCTTCTAATGGAACAATAATCTGCACTCTTATGGGGCTGGAGAAGTTGGGTTTCTGAGGGAATTTCACAGCATCTTTACTAGTTTATGGCAGAAAAGAAAAGGCACTTAAGGGGATTTTGTTTGTCACTTGAAAATTAGCCTAGAGGAAAAAGAATCTTCAATTCAAATTTAATTAAAAACTGATGAACCAAAAGCCTTGTAGTGGCTCTGTGAGGTCCTATTCTTACAACACAAGAACATAGCCCTGTTAAGCAGCAAGAAGAAAATAAACACAACAGGTTTGAAGCAAAAACCTGAACAGAGCAAACTGTAATGCAGTGGCACCAGACCGTTGCCAGAACAGCAATCGTCCCACTGAGCTTACGCAGGGGCTTTGAGGGAACTGCTGAGCTGCTGTGTGCTGCTGTCAACATCCCATTAAACTTACTGCCATTAATTCATCCATCTCTTCTGGTCAAGACCTCCTGCCCCCAAGGGGAGGGGACACGTCCTGAGTGCTCACATCCCTCTGCACTGTCACACACAGCACTGAGCCGGGGTAATTGCACATTGCCAGGGTCAGCATTGTTCCCTAAAACATCAGAGCATGTTCATAAACAGCTAATAAACACACATGAGTGATGCCTTGGCACAGGAGGAAAGGTCAGTGATGCTCAGCAAGTCCCCAGGGTGGTTCTGGGGATGTCACTGGTGTTACTGGGCTGAGCTGGCACACACACAGGACCTGTGCCCTCACACAGCCCTCAGAGCCATGCAGGGGGATGTGACCCACAGCAGCAAATCTCTGAGGCCAGAGGCCAGAGTGTATGGCTTCACTTTACCAGCTGGACCAATTTCATTAACTACAGGAACATTAATTATTGGCTATTGCTGTTTTTATTTCAGAAAAACCAACTGGCATTTCACCAGGTCAATATAATGCAAAATAGCCACTAACCCCAGCCTGAGCTCCCACCCCAGATGCTTTAGATTGATGGTAATTTCTTTGCAGCTCTTACCGGCAAAGAACAATTTTTAAAATGGTCCCAAATACCAGAGCAGCCAGAAGAATGAAATTTCCTCAGATACTTAAGAGCTCCTGTTTATCACCCTCTGTAGCATGTAATATACATGGTTGTACATTTTCTGTCACCAGTGATTTATGAACAAAACACATTGTTCAAATAAGCTTAATACATAAAGAACTGAAGCTTTCTGTGACATGGTCTTGAGGCAGCAATTGCCTCCCCTGCCTCTGGACCTCCTGTTCCATTCTGAGAGACCAGAGGGGCTGCAGGAGGCCAGTGGCCAGCAGCCACCTGTGCCACCATCGCTGGGACAGGGCTGCTCAGGACAGGGAGGAATTGCAGCCCTCTCTGCCTGTGGCACTGCCATGAAGTCACTTCTGTCACAAACACAGGCCAAGAACCACCCTGACTCCACACAGGGCTTGGGCACAACAATACACTGGAATGAAAAATGGTGAGGGTAATTCCATGACTCTTTGTGATTCTGATATTATGGTTTAAAACTCTTGGCCTGGCTTGAACAGCTCCTAACTTGCACTGAAAAACCTTTCAGAGAGAAAGGGAAAGTCAAAAGAGAACTGTGGTATTGAAAGCAGGGGGAGGATGGAGCTTGGGTGGCTCCTGTTGCAGCATTTGGACCTGGAAATGAACTGCCCTGGTTCTCTGTTCCTTTTCCTTTCCTCCACGGCTCACACACACCAGGAACATGTGGAGTGTCCCACACCAGGAACATGTGGAGCGTCACTGACCAGGAACATGTGGAGTGTCACTGACCAGGAACATGTGGAGTGTCCCACACCAGGAACATGTGGAGCGTCACTGACCAGGAACATGTGGAGTGTCACACATCAGGAACATGTGGAGTGTCACTGACCAGGAACATCTGGAGTGTCACAGACCAGGAACATGTGGAGTGTCCCACACCAGGAACATCTGGAGTGTCCCACACCAGGAACATCTGGGGTGTCACAGACACTCAGCTGCAGCCCCACACTCCAGCTGCCCCGTCCCCATTCTGGGGCTGCAGAGACCCACGTGGGGTGTGCAGAGCATCCAGGCAGCTCTCACCACTCCTGCCCACCTCTGCCACTAATGGACACAGCACAGCCATTTCCCGAACTCCTGCATTTTTCTTTCCATGATTATCTCCTTTAAAAAGGCAGGAATTGCAAATGAGCTGCAGAGCCAGCGGGCTCTTTTGAGCTATGGTTATTAGCTGTGTGGAGGATGAAAGTGGTACGACTCCCCAGATAAATATATAGTTCATTAAAAGTGTTCGGGATCACTCTATTCTGCTGATCAAAAGCCTAAATCACACAGTTAGCAACATTAAGGAGCTGTATTATGATTTGAGCTGAATCTGGCTGAACCCACAGGAGGATGGAGGGAGCCCAGCAGTCAGGCTGTGGCTCTGATCCCAGCACACCCAGCCCAAGGCAGGATTTTTTTCCTGGTTTCAGCTGCTCCAACCACTCTGGCTGCTGGGAGCAGCAGGCTGCACACACGAGGAGCTGCTTCCTTCCTCAAACTGCAGCTCTCAGGCTCCTCTCAGGTTTTAACTGGGTAACAAACCCAACCGGCTCTGCCCGACTCCAGAGGTGTTTTTGAAGGCACACCAGAGCTCTGCTCTCAGTAGTGTCCTGTGGAATGCTGTGAGTTTGGGGAAGGGGCACATCCTCGTGTCCCGTGCCTCCAACTCTTAGAGTGTGTTTATGCCAAGGAATGTGTGGGTCTGGAGGCTGCAGGGACTTTGCAGACTGGGTCTGCAGTCATGGGACAATGAGGTGCTGAATGCCACAGCCCTGGGCTTACTGCACCCAGAGACGGGAGATACTGATTCTGGAGAACAACTGCACACTGATTTACTCAGAGTTACCAACACTAACCAAAGGTGATTGTCCCGTCCCTTTTGTGCAACCACTTCTTCTTTTATTAAGCACACAGCTTAATAAAAACCCACAAACCCTCTGCATGAGCAGGCTCCAGCCCTCTCGGGCAGCGACCTCTGCAAAGTCCAGCCCAACCTCCTAAGTCTTGGCTCAAAACCTGCTGCTCTCCGATTTCCCATCATTGCAAATCTGGCTCAATAAAAGCCATCTGAGACTGAGGACATGAATACTGATGACAAATTTTACATCCCAATGATGTCTCAATCAGTCAATTTTAAAGAGAGCACAAGTCTCTTGTTCAGCTTCAGGCTTTGTCAAGGACACCACAGAGCAGGTGGTGAAGGAGTGCTGGGTGTCAGCCCTGCAGCAGCTCCTGTCCCACTCCTCTGCCACCTGAAGAAGAACTCACCACTGTGCTCTCCCTGCTCGAGCAGGGCTGGCTCCTCTTTCCTGGCCGCCCTCTCAGCACAAGCCCAAGGCTTTGGCCACGGGATGTTCCTGCTTTCCCCACTGCTCCTGCCAGGGAAGCAGGACAGCTCACAGCTGAAGGGATCCCTGCACCTCAGTGTGCTGCAGGTAAACAACAGGCACGCTGATCCACAGCAGGAGAGCCCCAGGGGGAGCCTGCTGCTCCCCTTCCCTCTCTGGGAGCTCTTGGCCAGCCACTGATAAATTAAACTCGGCACCTCCCTTGACTAAGATGGATGGCAAGCTTAAATGATATCCACTGAACAAATGGCTGATTTGTGTATTCTTCCATTTAGGATTAGGCTAATAAGATGTTCATTTATGGATCTATTATTCAGTCATTTAACTGCTTAAAAGAAGAGGACCGGAAAATTTCACTATCCAGGAATTGATTTCCATCTTTTTAGGCCAAATTTTAGTGGAGGGTTTGCAAAGGTAATTTAGTGGGACATATCAAAACATCATTCAAGCGACAAGACTATTTTAAAATAATGAAGAAAACCCCAGGTGCTTGAAGCCTCCAGGTTTAAGGCAGCCCTGCTCTTCCCCCCTGCCTTTTGCTGTGGTTCCTGGAAGGACACACAACCAGGGTATTTTAGACTGGGAGGTGGGAAGGGGCTCCCAGCGACTCTGGGGACCTTTGGGACACCCTGAACTGCAGCAGCCTGGCTCAGGGCTGTCCCCAGGCACAGCAGTGTCACTCGGGGCACATCTGGACCTGCTGCAGCCCTGCAGAGCACTGCCAGTCCCGTGGGATCTCCCTGGCAGCAGCAGGGGGAGAAGGTTTGTACAGCCCTGCTCTCACTGCTGGGCACAGCTCAGCCCCGTGCCCATCCCAGAGTGTGCCAGGGCAGGAGGGTGCCCACCCTGCTCCTCCACTCACAGACCTCTGGGGACAACAGCAAACAGCAGATTTTTCAAAATGAGGATGTGCAGTCACTGATCACCCACACGCAGTCTGTGGAGCTTTGTGTCCAGATAAACAAACCAGCACTGTGGCATCTGTGCAGCAGCCGCTGGGCTGGCATTGATTCAGGCACGGGGAAAGGCTTTCTGCTTGGGTTAAAATAAAAATCATCAGCTGCCTGCTTCTGCTTAATTAAACCAGGAAATAACTAAAGACACTGGTATTTAGGATGCAGCATGAGCAGGCACTCCTGCACAAGCAGCTCCCCTTCCCCTTCCCCTGCCGTGCTGGTGTCCCCAGCTCACAGCCCAGGTGCTGCCCACCAGCCAGGGATGCTGCAGTGACAGAATCCTCCTGGCTGAGCCCTGCAGGGCACCAAACACCGAGCTGTAACCCCCTGCACGCTGGTCACTCGGGGAGCAGCTCATTACCAGGGATTTTATAACACTGCTGAGCGGGGCAGGCAGGAACACAATTATCTCCCAACCCGGATTTACCAGAGCTCTCCTCCTGCCTCACTGAAGCACAAGCAGCTCTAACGGAGCTCTCTGCTGGGTGAGATCACTGCTGCCTTCTCAGAGACACAGAGCAGGAGGCCACACAAGAGTTCTTCATTTATACTTCATCTACTGGGTCTTAGTTAATTTAACAGGTCCTTACATTCATACAGCAAATTACACCTCCAGAAAACTGAGCTGGTGCCAGGATGTAACTGTTTAATTTAATACACCCGCCAACACCACAAAACCCCATCTCTGTGTGTGCTGTGGTGCACTCCACAGTAACAGAAATTCCCATGCACGCCAGCGCTCTGTCCCCCTCCGTGATGAGTCTCTTCATGCAGACAGTTAAGAAGAAAATACAAATGTAAGAAGAAAATACAAAAGTACTGTGCACAAGTCCACTTTCCCCTAGTGACACGCTTTCTCTGCTGCCTGCTGAGGATGGCAGGGGGGATGGGATTTAGCACGGGTCAGATGCTCTGGCTGCCCACAGGCAGGAGAGCTGCTGGCTCTGGAGCAAGGACTGACAGCAGCCTGCTCCCCTGGCTCAGCATCCCTCAGCAGGGTCCCCCAGAACAGACTCACGGGCTCCTGGGGCCACTCCTTGCCCAGAGCAGAGCCAGGGCACGGCCACTCCTGCCCAGAGCAGAGCCAGGGCACGGCCACTCCTGCCCAGAGCAGAGCCAGGGCACGGCCACTCCTTGCCCAGAGCAGAGCCAGGGCACGGCCACTCCTTGTCCAGCAGTGCCAGGGCACGGCCACTCCTGTCCAGAGCAGAGCCAGGGCACGGCCACTCCTTGCCCAGAGGAGAGCCAGGGCACGGCCACTCCTGTCCAGCAGAGCCAGGGCACGGCCACTCCTGCCCAGAGCAGAGCCAGGGCACGGCCACTCCTTGCCCAGAGCAGAGCCAGGGCACGGCCACTCCTTGCCCAGAGCAGAGCCAGGGCACGGCCACTCCTGCCCAGAGCAGAGCCAGGGCACGGCCACTCCTTGCCCAGAGCAGAGCCAGGGCACGGCCACTCCTTGTCCAGCAGTGCCAGGGCACGGCCACTCCTGCCCAGAGCAGAGGCCATGAGAGAGGAGCAGAGCAGCCACACAACACCCAGCCCAGTCTGTCTGTCTGTCTGTCTGTCTGTCCAGCCCTCTGGCCCTGACAGTGCCTTTCAGGGATGCCCTGCTGTGCCCCCCTCCCCACAGCAGCCCTGGGAACAAGCCCTGCCTGGTTTCTGTGTCCATTCCACTCTTCCAGAAGCCAGGGCAGAGCGCTGGGCTGTGACCAAGGGGACAGCTCAGCCCTACACTCATCTCCCTCTTTTGCATAATGCATCTAGAAGTGGATCTATTTTTTATTGCAGAATAATATGTCTGGTTTATCTATTGGCATCTTTGTGATGTCCTGACATTTTGTGCACATTCACTGCACACCCCAGGGACAGCTGCTGACTGAATGCCACTGTGGCCTTGTTTCACAGCACCAATTATGATCTTTCCCAGGTACTTGCTTCATTATCTGAGCGAAGAGTTTTATCTTACCTACCAGGCAAACCTTCCAAATTCACAGCTGGGTAGATATAACCTTGAATGTTTAGCTCAGACATAATGGCAGCTAATATTCCTCTCAACTGCTGCTCTTAAACAGTTTCATCCTATCATTGTTAATCACATTAAAAGGTATTGGATATATAATTTCCTTTAATTACATGAAAATACTGGTTGCTTCCTTTCTTTGGAGCGTTATGCACAGAGCAGCAGTGATGAATGCCAGGAATTTCAAAAGGCAGTCGGAGAAAGCTCCTAATTGTTGATTTATGCCCTAATTGGAAGACACCTGTTTTTTCCCCATCCTTTTGATCTTTACTTTCTGTTTGAGTCCAGAATTATTCTGCATGTGTCATCATTACATTAATCAATACACGTTTTGTCCTCCACATATCTGCCTAATTGCTTTTCTCATTTAGACACTCATTTGCTAACGAACTCCATCACCCACTGCCACCACCAGCAGGATTTACCAGGAGCACCGAGCAGGTTCAGGAGGAGAAAGACATCGTTGTTATGGGCAGTGAGCTTTTGAGACAAGACTTCAGATAGCCACAGGAAAAGGGAAAACCAAGTTCAAAAATAAGTAATTTTGCATACAAAGCTAAGATTTTCTACTCTCCCATGTACACAAACATGGGCTTGTGTTTTCTAACTATGATTCCTGAGTTATTTTTTGGAGGCCACAAATGACACTGAGCCTTCTGTGACAGTGAAATAGGAAGTGCCTAAAATGACAAATTAGGAGGAAGAGTGTTTGTGACAGTGATAAAGGGAAAGTTTAAGGCTTGTATTTAGATAAATTGGCTGGAAAATTTGATCCACACAGTCTTTCAAATAGGATTATACAAACATAATTTGCATAAATATTATAATTAAAATTCTGCCTATGGCATAATAAAGAAGGAAAAATAGTATTAAATGATCAAGGCATTTGAACGTTTGAAATATCACTGTGTGATGTTTCATGCTATCCATTAAATAAGTAATTTATTGCAAAATCTATCAAAGCAAAAGGAAATTAAGTCAGATAAGACTGGCTTTTTACTTTGCATGTTTTTTTTCTAAGGATATCGTTCCCTTCAGAGCACATTTAATTTTTCCAAGGTGCTAACTCAGAGTAATTACAATAGTGGGTGTGCTGTAGAGCTGTGACAGCACAGCTGTGTGACATGTGTGCCCTGTCCCATGTCCCAGGACAGCCCAGGCAGGCTGTGCACACCTGGGGAGCCCTGCCAGGTGCCAGCCCCTCCTCCCCAGGTGTCCCCACACTGCAGCACTGTCACCTCCCGCTGCCTTTCCCAGGCTCTCCTGCCCTGCCACAGCCCGAGAGGTTTCCTACAAACACCAGAACTCACTGCTGAGCCCTGCTGCTCTGAACTGTCGTGGGCTGCTGCCACTTCAGTCCCTGCTCTCTTCTGACTGCCACAGCCCCTGGCAACCTGCTGCTTTCCTCTCTGTGCCCCTCCCTTTCCCATTGGGCCACCAGCACCAAAGAGCATCACCTTCACCCCACAGAGCATCACCTTCATCCCACAGAGCATCATCTTCATCCCACAGAGCATCACCTTCATCCCACAGAGCATCATCTTCATCCCACAGAGCATCACCATCCCCCCACAGAGCATCACCTTCATCCCACAGAGCATCATCTTCACCCCACAGAGCATCACCATCACCCCACAGAGCATCACCTTCACCCCACAGAGCATCACCTTCACCCCACAGAGCATCACCTTCATCCCACAGAGCATCACCTTCACCCTGGCACACCTCACAGGTGTGTCCCCACCCCAGCTCCCACAGGGGCAGGCACCACCTGCACTCACAGCATGAATGCCCCATTCAGGGAGCATTTCAGGCTGGTTATTTATTCTGTCTGTTGGCTCAGCCTGGTGGAGACCCAAGGATGAAAGGGCAAGTAGGAAATGAGCTTTGAAATGCACAGGGAAACAGCTTTCCTTATCAGCCACTGCAAAGATCTCTTTAGGTAAACCGCAAAGAAAAATAGGATAATAAAGGAAAGAAAACTTGTGAACAGTTTACTGAAGCGTTTAGACTAAACTGCTGCAAGGTACGTTGACCTTCTGATATAAATCCTCTGCCTTGTCCACCTCCAGGCCTGCAAACAAGGCAGCCTCATTCCTAATGTCACTTCTACTGCTGAAAATTTGTGACATCAATAAAATCCTGGTTCGTCAGTACAAATGGAATTTTAAATTGAATTCTTATCAAATTAGCCTTTCATCAAGGTCATGCAATATTGTGTGAATAACCTTTTGTGAGGCTGTGTACATGGCTGCTGCCAGAGGTGAGAACAAAACAAATTCTAATGAGATTACCCAGCTGGAGCACTCAATAGCAGGCAGTGCAGGACAGGGCTGACATTAGCTTTAGCGATAATTTCAGTAAATGGCTGCAGCAACGCTGGAAGCCAATGCTTCACCCCCATCTCAGCTGTGAACCCACACAGGCAGCAGCCCTGTCACACGCCTCAGCAGCCCCAGAGCAGTCACAGCTCTGGCATGCCAGAGCCACACGGAATTTCCTGGAGGAACCAGAATGAATTGTTAGTGCATCCCCTCTGCTGGCTCCGTGGCGCAATAAAACTTCCCTTCCTTCAGGGGAATGGTGCTTTGCAACAGCAGCTGCAGGGACTTTCCATCAGCCAGCACATCGTGACCAAATTTGTGGGAAAAGCTTTATTTTCAGCCTGAGAGATTCTGTGCTCCAGGGGCTGGCTGGGAGCTCAGGGAGTCTGAGATGGGCACACACTGTGGAGCAAGGACAGCCTTGCTCCCTTGTTCTGGGCTGGGCTGCAAGCAGAGCCCAGATCCTGTTGGACACTGCCTGGGGCATCATCCAGCCAGGGGGATGGAGCAGGAAGGGTTAACACTGCCAGGGAAGGGTTAACACTGCCAGGGAAGGGTTAACAATGCCAGGGAAGGGTTAACACTGCCAGGGAAGGGTTCACAATGCCAGGGAGGGGTTAACAATGCCAGGGAAGGGTTAACAATGCCAGGGAAGGGTTAACAATGCCCTGGCCCCCAGCACCCGCCGTGCCAGCCCGGGAACTGCAGGACCCACCTGAGGAAGCTATTCCCACCACAATGGAATAATCTAATAAATGAGTCTGAGCTGCTGCTCTCCTTTTAGATAACATCTTCCTGAAATATGTAGATCAAATTGCACAATCAAGAAATAAACTATCCAGCTGCTAAAGCCTCCCTCCCAAATAACAAAATAGCTGCATATTTGTCAACTCCAGAAAATATTTCAGCAAACATAATAGAGAAGATAATGATAATTAGGCTGGTGTTTTACGCCATAACACTCTTGAATGCCTACAAAAATACAATATTTTCAGCAAAAGATAATTGAAAAGATTATTTGGCTTATCTAAAATAAGTTTTTCCAAGCCTCAGCACATCTGTTACAAGAACTCCTGCAGACACATGGTGCCACGCTGTTGGCTCCGGGGACTGTTCATTACTTTGATAAAGAGGTGGATAAAGACACACAGGGTTTTGTTCCTGACAGTCCCTTTGACAGGAACTGGACACAGTGAGTTTCTAGCAGAGCCCTGGAGGTGGCTGGAGGAGCCCAGCCCTGGGGATGCTGAGGCACAGCGAGGATCTCCTGACACAGGCAGGAGCTGATGGATCCCTGTGCTCCCACATTTCCCTGCTAACCCCACAGTTTGCTGTTTGTTGCTGTGTTTGTCCAGCCCACACTGATCCCCCAGCAGGCAGCGTGCCTTTGGCAGATGCAGCTTCAGTGCTGGCTCAAGCTGGGATTTGTTTTTAGTTCGTGCTCTTGCAGCTAGGATCTGCAGGCTGAACCTCTGAAGTACACACCGGGGGAATCGAAAGCCACTTTCTGTCCTTGGGGGGTGTGGGAGGGGAGAATCCAGGCTCAGCTGCAGCACCACAACTGATGCCAGGGGAGCTGTGACACCACGGGGCCGGGGATGCAGCCAAGGCATCTGTTCTGAGAATATTCTGATACTTCAAAATGGAGCATTTCAAACCTGAGGGGCCACAGGTTCCTTGTTTTTATCCCTCCCTGCTTGTCCCCCTGCCCAGACACTCCAGTCCAGGCAGACTGGGAGAGCCCCTTTGCTTTCCAGGTGTGCACAGTGCTCTGGTGTTTGTGCTGCTGCTGCTCCCTCAGCTCACAAGGGAGGGGGAAATGTCTTTGTGCCTTGCTTTGGGGTCCCTCGGTGCTCTGGCTCATCTGGCTGTGTTCTACCTCTGCACTCACCTCCCAGGCTCCTGTGGCCACAGAAAGCCTTCCCAGGGATCCCTGGCTGATTTTGTGACACAGGATTTTTATAAGTCTCAGCATTTCTAAAAACATTTATTCCTGTTCAGCCAGTAATTGCTGACTGACTGAGGAGGATCTGGAAAACAGAAGAGTTTTACCCGGGCCCTGGCAGGTTCAATCTCCAGGGCTGCTGTGACCAGAGGAACCACCAGAATCTGCTTTACAAGAGAGAAGCAAAGGGCTCAGCTCCTCATGCCAGGGAAGCAGCATCTCATCACTGGGGGCAAAGCCCAGAGCTGCTCCTCAGCAGCCTCTGCTGGTACTAACTAAGCCAGGTTTAAACAGGGGCTGAAGGGCCCGTCCTCCACGTTCAATATTCAGAATACACTAAGCACGACGTTTGTGAAAAGTGTCAAATGCAATAATACATTCCTGTGTTTAACTGCAGGCTACCCCCTCACCAGCTACACTGAAATGTGTTAGAATTGGACAAGATTTCCCAGGAGTAAAAGAAATTCTTGTTCATATGCTTATAAAGGCTGACAGGTGAACAAACTCTTCTACAGGGCAATTGCAGATGCTCTAAGTGACATTTTAAATTCTGAAGAATTTTCCATTTGCAAATAGAGGTTGCCTTGCAAAATGACAAGCAAACCAAGCAGACTTCCCAGAAACTGGTCCTTTCTGTTGCCTTTTAGTGGTTTTATTTTCCATAAGAGAGAAAAATTATCAGTGGCCCCTCAGAAATGGGCTTTTGCATCTATCTTTTTAAATCTTTAATGGAAGAAGAGTAATAGGCCAGATACAGCACTAATTTTTATTGTAAACTACTCTGGGAACATATTTTACTGAGAGCCCTTAGCACAGAAAGCAGATTAACTGGAAAAGCTAATGGTATAGTGCAGTATAAATATTTACACAAACGTTTAGCTAAATCCTTTATTAACAGGTCAAATTTTCTCTGAATTTTTCACCTTTTGTTATGAGATTTTTAATGGGTTGTTATCTTTCCAGGCTTTAAAAACTCCTCAGGGGAGGAGGAGACAGCCCCCCAAGCCCCCCAGCTCTTGCTGCTGTGCTGTTTTCATCCCACTGGCTCTCACAAAGTAGAATTATGCCCAAATTCCTGTGCCCCTCCGTGGGACAGACTGCTCAGAGAGTGAAGAGCAGCCAAGGGGACTGTCACAGCAGAAGCCCCGTGGCTGTCACTGTCCCACACCCACAGCACAATTTTAATGTTTTAAAACACTAAACGTTCTAATGCAAGGATCTGGACGTTGCTGTGGGGTCCTATTATGGTTTTACAGCCTTGAATTTATTTGGGATGGTTTCAAGTCAAACCAGACACTCTGACAGCAGAGAATGAAGGTCTGAATGAAACTCATTACATCAACTCTATGATGGAGTGGATTCAGCAGTCTGCTCAGAAGCAGGATAAAAAGTGTGCTTTGCACTCATCAATATTCCATCCTGTCCATCCAGTGAAAAGAAAAAAACCCTGAAGGTTTTGAGAAATCATCACCTCGGGTCGCTTGGGAATGTCCCATTTGGCAGAGCTGTGAGGAGCATCCCAGACTCTCCTGGTGTCACCCAGCCCAGCTGCCAGCCCTGCCCCTGCCCAAACCAACCCTGGAACAGGAGGAGCTGCCAGAGGCAGGGCACACCTGGGCCAGCACCCACCCACCCAGAGCTGGGGCTCTGTCTGGGGCTCTGGAGGGGTTTCTTCCTTCAAAACCTTGGTCCTGAAGAAGGGAGCAGTGAAGGCACACCTGGAGTCTGTGGGAAGGCATCTGTGTCTGCATTGTGAGCAATTCCTGTCAGCTCACAGCCAAGGAAAAGGGGGATTGCTCTTCCCCTCCCCTGCTGCTCCAACCTGTCCCCACTCAGCAGAAAATGCTCTTTTTACAGGGACCTGAAACGGAGCTGATTCACCCCAGCAACAACTCTTACTCTGCAAATGTTCAAAAACCTGTCTCATGTCTCATGGTTCTCCAGTCATGCAGATAATTTTGTTCTTAATTAAACAAATGCCACAATGACAGCTGGGAATTAGCAGCTGCAGTTTGACCAAGGAAGTATGATACCTCCTTTAATTAAAAGAAAAACTCTCAAAAGTTCCCTAATGAAATCTTCACTCTGATAAGATGGAGCAGCTACAAACCCAGAAAGAAAGACATAACAGGGAAGCACAGGGATTCAATTTTCTTGCAGGAAAACACTTCAACTTCCAAGAAAAGAAAAGAAGCTGTGGAAGTTGCAAGAAGTCATCTTTCCAATCGATTTTCGCTGATTTTGTAGAGCATCATTCCCAAGTAATGACTAGGAAAATGTACAGCATCCCAATTACATCCAGGAGCACTAGACACTGGAGGTATTGAACTTAACTGTGACAGCTCAGAGTGTGCTAAACAATATCTTTTATTTCCTAAGGAGGTAGGCATCTGCAGCAGAGGGTATGAGGCAGCCAGAGATTTAAATCTGTTTTTTTTAAATATTGGCTCTTTTGCCAGCCTCAGAGCTACTCAATATATTTACATATTCTGACACACCAGACTTGCTCTCTTGATAGATAAAATATGCAACTCTATTTAAAGATAGAGAATCTCTCTCTGCATATTTTCCTAAGTAACATCAGATATGTAAGAGACTCCCACTGGTGTAAAATTTCCTCTTACTCATTTGACTCTTAACATTGCCCCTCTGGACCCAGCCCTGAAAACTCTCCTCACACTGGGCAAGGCAGCACCCAGGGCTCTGTGTCCCCTCTCTGTGGCCATGGTGCAGGGACAAAGCTGGAGCATCACATTGCTGCCAGAGCTGTGACCATTAGCCATGGGTTCAGAAAAACAAGGGCAGCAGAAACCACCAGGAGTTAATGCAGAGTGGCCACAGACACCAATCACTGCAGAGCTGAGGCTGCTGCCGTCTGAAACAGGGCTTTTCTCAATCTTTTGCAGTCTTAGGAAATTATAATTTGCCTCCAGACAATCATTTCACAACAAATTTGGAAGAGGATATGAACAATCTTTGATGTCTTGTGCACTCTGGGGTTTGCCATAGGGAGCAAACACACGAGAGTGGAAACTGGGTCAGGTTACTAAGGACGAGTGTAAAAATAAGACAAATTACAAGGACAAACCCAGAAATCCAGTGGGCACTGAAGCAGAAATCCAGGGTCCATCATCCATGACCAAGAGACAGCCTGGGTGCTGTGGGAAGGGCTAAGGACTCTGTCCAAAAAGGGGCAGCAGAGACGGGATCCCACATGGCCACAGGCAACCTGGGCTTGCTGAGCCTCTCCCTGCTGCTGCCCCAGGGCACCCCTGAGCTGTGCTGGCAGCGCCATCCCCACAGAGATGCAGGAACAGAGGCATCAGCCTGGCCATGCCAGCTCTGGGGCTGACCAAAGGAGCGAGGAACTGATGGATTTTACTGAAATAATTGTTTTGCAAAAAACAGTCTCTGCTGAAAATCATCTGTAAAAGATGATACTCAGCTGACACAAACTGGTTTAGATCCACCAACTCTGATGGAGCACCAGAAATCATTGCAAAAGCAGCTCCCTGCCCCTCTGGGGTGGCAGATAACTCCACATGACAAACCAGGCAGTGACTGTCAATAAGATATTGACTTTATAGGTGCTTCCAAGAACAGGGACCACACAAGTTTGCAAAAGCAGGGACACGTGGTCCTCTGCACATAACTCCATGCTAACTGTGCCTGGAAGACCCCCTCAGTTTGTAAAACCCACTCCTGCAGAAAGCACTCTCATGCATTTGCAGCACAGACAGCCCATCCTGCCTCAGGTGTGGGCAGGGACTTCCCACACCAACCAGTTCCCCAAACCCATGCTGTAAGCATCAGCCATGTCCTTGCCCTCTTTAAAAATCATTTGGAGACCTGGGGTAGCAAAGTGCTGTTTGATATTTGGATTGCCTTTTGATCATCAAAGCACACGCTTAAGAACAGATCAGTAGGATTAGGGCACGGGCCAGACCAGAGCTCCCCAGGGCTCTGCAGCCTGGCTTTGGCACAGAACCCTCCATCCTTTTGTATCCTCACCAAAGGAAAGGGGAGAGAAAAAAGAACCTGCCAGCAAAGCTGCTGTGCTGCAGCAAGGTCAGCCTTGCCCTGCTATGATGAGAGGCTCCAGCTGTGCCCCCAGCACCACGGTGTTACTCACAGCACAACAGTCCCGTTTGTCAGGGATGCTTTTTCCTGAAGCAAACCACTCTGGCGTTAGCCTTTCCCAACAAATACCACAATTTGCACAGCAATAGCAACCACCAGGGTAGAGGACCGGGCTGCACTTGACTGACGAGGGTTTGCTGGCCAGTAATCCCCCAGATGAGGACTCCCAGGGATGCCCAGGGCTCAGCTGAGCACAAGGACATGGGCTCCCTGAAAGCCCATCGGGAACACTTTTCCCCAGAATTTCCCAGCTGGACACACACACAGGGCAGAGTGGGGCTGGTCCCTATCCCAGCACAGGGGAACGGTGCCAAATGCAGAGTTGGTATCACTGTCCCACTGGAATTCGATAAACCAGCCTCTGTCCAAACCCCATCTCCTTCTGTTCTCTTTCTTTTGTTTATTTGTTCTAAGTTTCTGCTGTTTGCTGCTGCAGAATAACCTGCTTTTCCCGGGGAAGGAGCTGCTGATGTGCTCGCCTCTCAGCATTGTTTCCCTCCTTGCCTCCCATCAGAGCCGGCTGAACCTGGGCCCAGGGGCTCAGCTTTTAAATTGTTTACTCGTGCTGTGGTCAGCACAACGGGGCTCTGAGGTCTGGGGAGAACCTGCCCATTTTACTGGGCAAAAAGGCACTGACACGAATATCTGGAGCTCCTCAGAGAAGCAGTTGGTGTCAGCACCCTGGCTCTGTGTCCCCAGGTGCCAGCAGGCCACCAGGCTGGCAGCACCCAGTGTGCAGTGGCACAGCTCCATCCCTGCTGTCCCTGCAGCTGTGGCCACGTTCCCTCCTGGCTGGGGCAGAGGAATAAGATTTTTCCCCTAAAGCAGACAGCAGCAGGGTGTTCCTGGCTGTGCTGCAGCCCAGAGCTCCGTGGGCAGGGATGCTGCTGGGAGGGCAGCTGCCAGCCCCAGCCCCAGGGCAGCTCTGCAGGGAGGGAGCAGCTTTACCACCACATTCATCACCCTTCGTGTATCCCTGCAGTTTGCAATGGCACACACAAAATCACAGCGATGTATTATTTATGAGAAATAAGTATTAATCAATATCAGTAAATATATATGCACACATAAAGAGAGAATGGCAGTAGGTGATGGCCACTGAACGTCCTTGCACACAGGAACCTGGCAAACAGCACAAATATATCAACCAGATATAAAAATATTCTCCCTCCCTCTCTGGGGCTCAAGTACAAGGTGTAAACACTCAGCTTTAATATCAGATACACAACAATGTTTTTTGAAAACTGCAGTAGAATAAAGCCTTGTGATTCAGGGGGCTGTGCAAGCAAGTGTGATTTTAAAGTGCCCATCACCCAGCGGGGATGGGGCCTGGGGGAGAGCAGCAAGCTGTCCCTGCAGCAGGACAGTCCATCAGCTGGCTCACACTGCCCAGGGCACGGGCAGGGCTCCCCTGGCACAGCAGATTTACCAAGGGAAGGGCAGAACCAGCCAAGCTGAGAACCCTCAGAAAAGCTGGAAGTCAAAGGGGAATGAGGGCTCACAGCCACAGCAGGAGCTGTCAATAATCAGTATGTGCCACCACATGCTTTAATAATTTCAGATTTCTCACATATCTCCAGGGAGCCTCAGAGGGGTTTTCATGCTCTTCTCTCAGTTTTCAAACTTATGGCTGTTCTCATCAATAAAAGATTTGGTTTACACACTGTTGCAACTGTATAATGAAAACCAGGTGCAGCTATGTAATATTTCTCTTTAATTACTATTTGTGGCATGAAAAAAAAAGAATTAATCATTCTGCATTGTTAGAACAGGATGAACCACCTACTAATCACAAACTCGATTTTCATTCAGGTAATGTTGCACAACATTCTATTAGTCCAAGTAAATATCAACACTAGCTTTAATTATTTCTTTGGTCTTTCTCCCTGCAAGAAACATCTACCTGATGGGAACAGATACACATAAATTAAAGAGTTATGGCTCTTTCCTCTCACACACCTGGTCCAGAGACATAAAACACTTTCTTCTCCACACCCTTAGAATGAAAGAGATGTCCTTGTCTCCCTTTCCAGCTATTTTCTCTAGCACCAAATTTGTTTTTATGACTTATGGGTAAAAAGTGTGAATTCAAGGAAAATGTAGTCTTCCATCATTTATTCATACTATCCTTCAAAGCCAACCCACTCAAGAATCCACAATAATTTCTTTATTCTGACTGTGGGCACACATGAACAAATGTGCCAGTTAAGTGTTAGCCCTGCTACCCTACTTCCTGATGGTCAATTTTTAATTCCTGGCAGGGGCCTGATGTCCAAGTCTTACTGAATTACATGAAGTTCACAGAAATGTCTGTCCACAAAGGAGTTGTGTTAGCACTTGCTGAATGCCATTTTGTGATGAGATGCACAGAAAGCTCCAGCGCTCCTAAATTATGCATGGCTGTGCATGCAGCAGATCCTTTCCTTTATTTGCAGGAGTCTCGCTTGCCAGAGCACTCCGGGGAAGGAGGAGAGGCTCTGTCAGAGTGAATACAGCCAACCAGAGGAACAGGATTTCACCAATTAACGCATCGGGTTTCTGGGCTCGGGTGTTTTTCCTCTCTGCCTCTCCCTGCAGGGCAGCAGGGCAGGGAGCTCGGATGGGAGCGGTGACACGGGACAGAGCTGTGCCTGTCCCCAGGCTGACGCGGGACAGAGGAGCTGTCCCTGTCCCCTCCCCGGGCTGGCAGCCAGCACTGGCAGGGTGTGAATCCCTCACAGGTTCTCTCTCCCAGTCCCACATCCCAGCCCCATCCTACGGGATTTGCTGTGCTCAGTGTCCTACCCCCACACAAGCACCAGGACCCAGCTCCTCAGCAGTTCCTGACACGCTGCTTCTTTAATCTGAACTTAATTAACCTGGAATGGACATTCCTGGGGTTCCCTGCCTCCCACAGGGCTGCTGGGACTCCTGAATTCCCTCCCCAGAGCCATTCTCCTGTTAGCCAAGGGCCACCCTGACCCCTCCGTGCCAGCCCACGGGGCAGGCAGCCCAGACAGGGCAGTGTAGATCCCTGCAGCCCTGGCTCACTGCAGCTGATCCAGGAATGCCCGTGGCACCTCCTCAGCTCAGGTACCTCTGACCAGGTGAGATGTTTGTTTGTACACAACACGTTACAGCGTGTCCTGGCAGCCCTGCACTGGCAGCCAGAGCTGAAAACAATTAAAAGTGGAATGGCACAGCTCTCTTACCTGGGAATTGACCCAGAAAGGAGATTAGAATAAAGCTGTGGGGAAAAGCATGAGGCAGTTTACAGCTGCAGTGCTCTGCATCTGAGCCAAGCATGCAAGCAATGATAATCCTCAGCCCCACGTTTCTCATGCTGTCATAAGAACTGTTTTCTTCTGTGGGCTTGGGGGTTTTAGTTTTGCTTTTTCTTGTTTTTCTTTTAAAACCAAGCACACAGAAGCAGCGAGTCACAGCATCCATCCTGCCAGCCCTGCACACTGCACCATGGCTAAGCTCCAGACAGGTGACCCAACTCCAGACTCTGAGTAGCTGCTCCTGCACAGCACAGCTGTGTGGACACAGCTGGAGGAAGGGAAAGCCATTGGCTCTTTCTTTGCCATTGCTGCTTTCCTTTGCCTCCACTCCTAACACAGATTTTATGTACAAGGAGCTCTGAGAAGCACCAATAGAGCAGGGGAAACACCAGCACACCAGCACTGATGGTCTGAAGCATGGTACAGATTAATTGTGGCTCTCTAGTGCTGGGAACCACAACCCATGAATTCATAATCGTTGTGGACAGCTGCTGCACACAACAGCTGCTCAGGCTCCCCATTACATGTATTTATAGTGGTGGCAATCCAGAAAACAGACACTGCTTTACACAGAGAGTTAAAAAGTGATGCCATTTGCAACACACACACACATTAAACAACCATAAAGCTCCCCCCTGCACTGCACAGCATTGTAATAGATGTTGGCATTATGTCAGGAAAAGCAGTTTCCTGGATTCAGCCACATTAATGTTCACCCTAATGAACTCTCTGGAGGAGCTGTCATAAATGACAGAATATCATAAAAGAGCTTTGCTGCCAATGGAGGCCACAGACACTGATTGCATGCACGGGATGAACTCGGAGCTGTGATGTTCTGAGGCAAAGCAGTGATATTTCTGCTTTATCAGTTATTCATTGGGTTAAGTTCGCTGCTTTTATCTCTGCAGGGGCATTTGAAGTAGGATTCATGGAAAAGAACTTAAAAGATTTCCTGCAAAGTTATTAAAGATAATAATTGAAATAGTTATTTTTGCCTGATGATAAAGCCAATGGCTAAAATTATTCAAGCTTTTAAAAATCAGATAATAAACTAAGTTTCTTCCTACTGGTAATCAGCTCACTTCATTTCAAAGATTTTCTTAAAAAATCCAGCTTTGTTTACTCCAGTCTTGTCAGAGGTTATTCAGTGCTGTGTAGGTGCTTTGTTTGTGTGTTTTGTTTTATTTTGGGTTTGGTTTTTTGTTTTGTTTTGGGTTTTTAAAATTGTATAGATACTAGGGAAGAGGAAGGGAGATGGGACCACATGGAATATTTCTTTCTGCTCAGCTGCTACTTTTAACCCACACTGAGAAGTTCACTCACCTGAAAGCATTTACCCTAAAACACTCACTTGGGAGCTGGGACCATTTCTGAGTGAACAGTCTGCACAGCGTGTCCTACCTGGCAAGGAGAAGTTCCTTTTCCTCCTCCTTTCCTACATTTTTTCAGTAGAGCACAACAATGTCTTGGACATCCAGCACCCAATGACAGCTCTGACTGCCACCCTCTCTGCAGTGACACCCAGCCAACAGAGAACTCAACTCAGCAGGCAGCCAACAGATGGAATCATTCAGCCCCACTCACAGACTGTGTCCTGCTTCACTTTGGGAGTGCAGGTGCATGGCATCGATGGTGAATGTCACCTGGGGACAGCAGCGTTTCTGCAGTGATTGCACCTCAAACAAACCTTTCCTTTCTGCCTGCCTTCATTCCCTTTTCAGTGCCTTCCTGCTCATTTGGGCTCCTTTTGATATTTCCCTGCCTCCTTCCCTCTTCACGCTACAGGTGATCAGAAATGGAGCACACAGGATTTCATGTCACCCTGTCACAGCAGGAGCAATGGAACAACGCTGTCGTTGGTCCAAACCAGCCCCACCATTGCTTTTGGCAAAGAGTGATTTTATACAGATTGCAGCCTGGTTTCCAGAGAAACAGATACTCCAGGTTTGGATATAAACTCCAGCCCCCTCCTCCCCTGCAGCAGGATGGAGCCCACACCACCAGGGACAGGGAAGAGCAGCCTGACACAGAATAATCTAACACACAATAATTTCTCCATCCTTTCCAAAACACCAAACCTGCCTTGCTTCACAGCCCCCAAAGCCAATATCAGCTCTCTGCTCCCATCACCTGCTGGGATAAATTAACTCAATCCTCTGCCCAGCATGGTGCCAGCAAGGCAGGCAAAGCCAGGTGCAATTCCCACTTTTTGGGAGAACAAACACTGCTGCAGTTTTACAGCCTGCCCCCTTTGCTTTCTTCTCTAACCCCTGCGAAGGGAGGCCAGTAGGAGCTAATAGAGCCTCCTGCAAGATTAAAGTAATTTAGCAAGTCGGAGGTGTCCTCATTTAATAATCTCTGGATCTCTATCACCCTGACAGCATGTCTTCATCAAGCCATTACAGCCTGAAAAGGAGTGGGGACACGAGATAGGGAGCCTGTCACAGTCACTGGTGAGCTGGCTTCACAACTTACCTGTCAGCTGCAATCAGGCATCCAGAGATTGCTGCTCTGCTGCAGATCTGAAAAAAAGAAAAAAAAAAATCAATCACCATCATCTTGATGTGATAAAATCCTCAGTGCTCCAGACATGCCAGGTAATTGATCACTTCCTCATAACATACATCAATCCCTTGCTCTCCATCAAAAATAAACCCACCAAAAATTGAAATACAGAATGCAGCATGTGAAGCAATCCCCATCCCTTTGCCCCGAATCCCTTAACAACAGCTGTTACAAAGCTGCCCACCCTGAAGAGTCACGAGTGCTTCAGTCCTGAAAAAAGCATGAACTGGGGTGATGGTGCAGCCATTAAAGCAAGACTTGTCCCAGGTGAGGAGCAAGAAAGCTCCGGGGACAGTTTAGAGCTGAGTCTTGTAGGAATCCTCACAAGAGGAGATGATTGATGATGATGAGGATGATGATGATATGATGATATAGCCCAGCCCCTCTTCACCAGCCACATTCCAGTCACTCCAATCTCTGGTGCAGCCTCAGTCCGCAGCAGAACTTGAGGGCAGGCAGGGCAGGGGCAGGGGCAGGGGCGTCCCCTCCCTGCATTAATGAACTCACTGCTCCCTCCCCTCCCCTCCCGGAGAGAATCCCAGCCCTGGCTCACACCTGTGGGGATGCCTGAGCCCACCTGGCCTTTGGGGCTGGCCCTGGGGGGCTTCTCCCCTTTCTGTGCCCCAGAGGTACCAGCACAGGCTCTTGGCTCCTGCCGGGGCTCGGGGGGCAGGAGGGACCCCCGAGGGGTGGGCAGGGCTCAGCTGCTCAGCGGGACCCAGCTCACATCCCAAACCCTTCAGCTGCGCTGCCCCGCAGGTCCATTAAAGAACTGTTTGGTGTTTGCACTTGAAAGCAGAGCTGGGTGTGGGTGCCCCGTTTTGCAAAGGAACTTCCATTTCTTTGGACTTCACGAACAGCAAAAATACAAATGCAGGCAAAGAATTTAAATGCTGTCTTGCTTTCCTTGAGGCTTGTTCCTGAAAACAAACCAGTTCCTTTTTAAAATGGTCCCAAATCCTGTATTTCCAGCTTTTTCTCACTGCTTGAACAAACACCATGCTCCCAGTATACCCTTCCATCTGCTAAATGCTTGCAGAAATTTTGTGTCTCTCTTCGTTTACCATCTTAATTAATTGCCCTGAAGCTTACCTTTCCCTTCTTACCTTTTGCTTGTTTACCAGCTCATTCTTGCAACATTTGCTAATTACTGCAGACATTTTTGTTTAAGGAGGATTTGCTCCTTTCCTGCCAATCTCTTCTTTGCACTTGACCCTGCAGTAACTTTGCCTATCAAAGTAAACACAAGCTGCCTGCCTTGCCTGTGGAAGAATAAGGAGGTGAGTGGCAAACAAAGGGGGATGTCTGCAATAGCTGGTGTTAATGTGAGGTCCCCACCTCGGCCCTGGTGAAGGGAGAGGCACTGAGTTAGAGGAGGACAGAGAGCACAGTCCCTCCTCCATCCCCTGCCCCACGGCTTGGCTGGGGACACAATCGCACAAAGCAGCAGAGGTGGAAGCTGAACACTGTTTATGGAAAGCAGCAGATGGTGGCATTACATAATCTGAAATGTTAGATATGTATATATATATATCTCTATATCAATTTCACCGAGGCAGTGGGACTTTACAGCAGGGACAATGCGTGTGGCTGGCTGTGGGGTGGGTCTGTGTGCACATCCCGTGCTGGTCACTGCTGCTCTTGGCAGAGAACACAGGCATTGCCCCTGCAAGGGGGTGCTGGGCTTGACGTGGCCAGTGGCCTTTAAATGCAGAAAGAGCAGCAGGCACTGAGTGCACATTAATTTAAAATGTAATTTTTATCCTCTGCCTGGGACTCACGTGGGATTTATGCTATTAAATATTAAATACCAAGACCTTTATGCAATGAGGCAGCTTTACTGAATAAAATTACATTAAACAATGAAATCAGAGGCTTTGCAAATATTAACTGTGTAACAAGCTCCAGAAAACAGGGTGAGGACCCAGAGGGGATGTGTCCTTCAGCCAGTGACCCCCAGTGAGCTCCTGCTCCTCTGGCACACACCTGAACAAGGGGCTCTGTCTGCACTGTGCCAGTGTCTGCACCCTCATGAGGGCAAGGCTTGCACATCAAAACACGCCTTTGAAGGGCAGCTCAACTTCCAATTTGTAAGAAGTATAACAGCAAATTAAAATTTTCTTTTGTTTTCTTTTTCCTTACATTGCACTTCGGGGAATTATTTGAATATTCTGCATGAGAATGGTGATTACTTTGTCAAGACTGGCTGTTGGACTGACATGGAGCTGATTTCATTCCATGGCTGGATAGGAACATTTCTGCAGCAATTGCCAAAATTGACCTCTAATTAACACTGGTTAATTAAACCATTGAACCTCAGTTCTCTAGGACCTGCAAAAAACCAGTGACAATAGAGTCCCAAATGTAATGACTATTCAGTAATCTGTTTTACTCTTAGATTGTTTCAGGATTGAAAACAATGGGATGTAAGTTATTATCCCACCTCACAGCCTGGCTGATACCAGGTGTTAACACTGGGCCATACCTGTCTGTGATTTCAGAAAACCTGCTTAAATGTGCTCTGGGATCCAACTCAGCATTAACACAGCTTAAGAACCTGCTCCACGTGAGGCACTTCTCTGAAGTTCCTCTATTCACATGTTTTCCTCACCCAAAATATTTGAGTCTTCTCTCACAAGAGGTCATTTGTGAGCAAGTGTCCAGAGCATGGACTGGGAGAGGCAAGAGCATCTTGTTATTAGAGCAGAGAGACTGGTTCTCTTTTGCACCAATTCACTGAGGTTTTCTAAGCGGAGAGAGGAGAGAGGAAAGCTCTTTGTTAAAATGCTCATCTTACAAAAATAGAACAGCAAGAAAAAACTCTCGCCCAAGTTCTCGAAATGGACTTGATGTTGAGATTGAGATTTTCAGAACAGAAGACTAATGTGGTGAAAAGTAATTGGAAACCTGTTTGAACTGCTTTAAAAATATTGTCTTTGGGGAAAACATCCATTTAAGGGGAAATAAAGAAGCATAAGGGCCTGGAGGCAAAGCAGCCTTCAATAAAGTGCATGGCTTGCTTTGCACAGCCCAGGGAGTGAGCATTCCAGGGAAAGCAGCCCCAGCTCAGCTGTGTGCTCCCCTGGCCAAAACACTCTGTCCATCACTGCTGCTGGCAGAAAAACCACAGAGGAGCCCAGGCAGCAGGAGCACAGATAGCACAGAACAGTGTAAATACAGACACTACTGTAATTTCTGTCACAACAGATGACTGAAGGAATTTCTACTGTTCCATTTGCAGTTCCAAATTTAACCCATGCCACGAGAAGGAGATTTCCAAACATTAAACATGTTTCCCATGTGCTGTGGAAGGACTCTGTGTACCTTTGAAATGAGCTGTCTCCACCATTTCTGTTGCATCTGCTTACAATCCAGCAACCTGCCAAGGACAGAGCCAGCCAAAATAGCAATAAAAATAACTCCCAAGGTCAGGGGAGTGCATCACGCTCGGGGCATTAAAAATCTCAGCTTTGCTCTAAGCTGTGTTGATAATGGGCACCAGAGGCGCTTCCACAGGGCCGTGGTGCTGCTTGGTGGCCATATGGCTCACTGATATTTTGCTCGATTTTATTTCATGGTTGGAGAGATCAGAGTTCTCCTTGAAGAGCTGGCAGGCAGAGCAGACAAAATTCCCACGGTATTTTCCTTTCCTGGCAGCAAACTGCAAGGAGAAAAGTCCCTGCTGGGTTCCCATGGATGGGAGGGCTCTGGAGCAGCAGTGGCGTGCCAGGACACTGACATGGGCAGGAGCTGGGCACAATTCCTCAAAGAAGTGCTGGCTGGCACTGCCCTCCCCTCCTGCTCGAGTGGGAGCAGGCACTGCCGGCCCATGCAGAAGTCGTGGCTGACCATGCCCATCCCTCTGCTTGGCATCCTGCTCAGATGGCACTTCCCAAACATCTTAAACCTGGGAGGAGCCAGAGAAGTCAGTGTGGTCTGGGAAGCGTTAGGAAAAGATATAAAGGTAAATATTGACACCTCAATAACGATAGCTTCACACTACTGCTACTATTCTTCTACCAATATTTTGATGTTTTCACTTACAGCCATTACAAATGACTTATTCCTGTCCCCACACACCAACCAGAGCCACCATCAGTAATATTCTGACCACAGGCAGGTGTAATAAAATTGATCAAGGTGTTGACACTTAAAGATACAGGTAAAGGAACATGATAAACTGCCAAGAACTGCGAGCAAGAAACACAATGTTCCTTCTTTGTGAAATAGCACCTGGCAGGGATGGGTCTTTTGACTTTGTTTCGTGTAGACAACAGCTTTCAAGTTGCCCAGGTAATCCACCTGGCCTGTCAGAGCAGAACAGGTAGGCAGCATGGCCCTCGTGCCCTTGGACACAGGGTGTCCCTGCTCTGGGCATGGCAAGACGTGGGGACACAGGGGAGCTCCATCAGCATTTGTCCCCCCTTGCCACAAAACTGGGAATGAATCCATGTGTGTGCAGCTCCTAGCAAACACCTCTGCACTTTCCCCTCCTGCCCCGTATGTATTCCAGTTTTAACTGAACTGTGCATTACATGCCAACAAGATCACTGCGTGGACAAGCCTAGTTTGTGTGAAAACATCCATCCCAGCCAAATAAAATATTTATGTTATTTTAAGCTTCTGCAGCTAAAGAAAAAAAAAAGGTGGCAGTAGGCTGGGAGCATCACCCTGCAGCTTGGCTTGCCCTGAACACAAGGATCATGCCCTGAACTGGGCAGGGGATGCTCTCCTGCTCCTTTTGCTGTTTTACACAAAGCTGCCACTTCTTCCAGTAGCCCCAGGCCTGAGATGTGCACAAAGGAAAATTAGGAAGATGTTATTGCTGACTACCTGGCAAACCACTGTGGCAAATTCCCTGGAAAAGTGAAGAATTCTAAAGGGCAGCACAAATAATGGATTACTCCAACAAAGGTGGTTTGACAGCAGCTGCACGATTTGAATTCAATGAGAGAAAAAACGCAGCAGGCCTAAACAAGAGTGTTGACCATGAAGTAGACTTTCCTGGAACTGAAGTGAAAAGGCTAATTCATCAAGCTGTAATGAGAACCTCATTGTCATTCATCTTTTATGTGAACATTTGCAGGCAAGAGCCTGCATGTCAGGGGAAAGCCCTGTAATTAATTTATCTCTGTTGTGTAAAAGGTAACAGATCTGAACAATAGGTTCTGTCCCAGCACAGCTGCCTCAAATAAAAATCAAAGTGATTATTTAGGTATTATTTCTACTTCCATCAAAGGAAAACTAAATAGCTGCAGAAAAACTGGAACCATGAAAAAGGCACTGTTTGACAGAAAAGGTGCAGAAGACCACTTCCAAAAATCATGTTGGCAAGAACAACCCAAACCCTCAGCAGGGAGAGGTGAAAAGAGATATCATTTATTTGCAATGGGAGAATTTTGTGTCTACCTGAAGGTACCACGTTAGGATTAAGGCCAAATAATGAAGTCAACAATCAAAGTTATTGTTATCCCATGGATAATTTGCCCTCAGTGTTCAGAAGACCATGTCAAGACTCCCTACGATTTAAAATCCCTGTCTCACCCTTGTTGTGCTTGCTTTAATCAAAACCCTTTAATTTTTGGAGCAGGAGCACCAGCAGACTCACAAGAGTGACGAGACTGAAGTGCTTTTTGTACCAACAGGTGCCAGAGAGATTTCCTGCATCCACTGACCCAGGAATGGATTTGTGCAGGTCCAGCTCAGCCTGTGTTCAGTGCTGACCATGAGCTGGCAGCCCTGCTGCCAGGCAGCTCCATGCAGCAGCTCCAAACTCAGGGAGGAGTGGGGAGGCAGGGACAGGGACTGGGACAGCTGGGGCTGCATAAATCACCCAGCACAGAGATGAGGTGTCCGTATGTAAAAAGAAGAAAGAGCAGCCTGGGTCACTGTTTGCAGCCAGCACATTAGGTGAGCTAATTAAAGAGACAAGAAGGAAATTACAGCCAGTGGAAAGTGAGGTAGTTGATGTCTGAGAAAGGAAAAAACCATCCTGCTGCCCATGCCAGACCTGCCAGGTGTCCCTAAATAACCACGGGCAGGCTGTGCTCAGTGCAGGGACCGTGCAGGGAAAACAGGCAGAAGGGTTTCTAGGAGGGTAAAAGCACAGCAAAGGAGAGAGGAAAGGCAAAGAAACACTGCTGAGCCTTGAAACACAAAAGCAAGGAGTCTGTTCCTAGAGCTGAGATCCTGTTTTCCTTCTGCTTTATACATCACCATGGAACTCTTGAGATTAAAACAACCGGGGTGTTCGCCAATACACTGGTGAATCCACAAATGTATAGGCCTCCAGGGTTTTTTAAATTATTTTTTTCTGTTTGCTGGTGTGGTTGGAATTCAGCCTTTCAGAACGTTCTTGCCAGCTGGGATATCCCAGAGGACATGCTTCTTCTTCTGTTTTGCTGGCAACCATGAGGAAAAAATCATAAGGAATGACATCTTTTCTCTTTTCTTTCTCCACCAGCTGCCTCTGGTAGCCTTTCCCAACCTGCACTTGCATCTTCTACCGAAACAGAATCTCATTTCCCAGAGACTTCTTCAGGCTTCTCAGGATAATGAAAAAACCAGCATAATGGAAATACTCTGCATGGGCTTTACTCTTTTAAACCAACTTGCTTTGTAATTTAAAAAGCTATTGGAATAAGTAATTTCCCTCTGTTCTGTTAATCCCAGCTTCCTGCACATAAGACACGTCCTAAAGTGGCCATACTGGGAGCCATGAGATAACCTTCAGAGGGCAGAAACAGAGCTCTGTGCCATGGCTCTGACTCAGGAGTTTGCCAGGAGGAAAACCCTGACTGGGTCCTCAGACGTGTGCAGGAAGGAAAAGCAAGAGAATGAGATTTTTTCCTGTAACCATTGCCTCTTGATTCTTTATTTCCCCAGGAGCTGAGCAGAGTGGATGTGCCTGGAGAGCCACAGGGCAGAGCCTGGGGAGCAGGGTCAGCTCAGAGCCTGCAGGGCTGGGGCACCAGGCAGGATGGGAACAGCCCAAAACCACAAACCTCAGTCTGCAGCTGAGCCCAGAGGGTGGCTCTGCAAAATCTGCTACTTGACTGACATTTTCCCTGCTTTAGGATTTTCTTTTTCACATTAAGTTTTCTCCAGTTACAATTCTGGTCTGAGTCCAGTTTGCTCTGTGGGCATGACAGGTTGCTTAGCAGCCGACTTTAAAGTTCGATTATTGTATTAATATTGATGCTATCACTGCAAGAATCATGACTCCTGTAGGAGGAATAATTTAAGTTTCTTTAAAATATTGATTTTGGAGAGATACCAAAGTGGAGGCACATGGGGCTGAATCCTGCTGGCACAGCAGCTCAAGGATGAACATCACCAACTCTGCTGGGTGGGATGGAGACTGGGAAATTCTGGGATATTTGGGATTTTAATGGATCTGCCTGTCGCAGGCAGGTAGAGAAATTATAAAAGAAAGGCCTCATAAAATCAGGCCTTGCTCTGCTAAATTAATAGCTGGCTTGTCACTTCTTCTAAGTGCAGCTAAGTGCTTTGCAAGTTCCCATGTGAAAACAATCTTGGTATGAAAAGTTCATTAACACAACAACCTATTCTGAGGGGCAAAAACAAATGCATCTGCAATAACAAGGGATTTGTCCCATGAGAACCAGTAAAGAAAATATGTAAACAGTCCAAGAATAGAGAGATTTGATGGACAAGTAAAATGCCATTTGCTAACAAATTAATTGGGTGGCAAGAAAACTACCAACAAATGGGAGTCAAACATGAGGTCTGTAAAAACTCTATAAAAATGAGTTATGTGAATAAAGAATTGGCTTTTCCTGCATGAAGAAAATGGAGTCATGCATAATTTATTACAACAGTTCTGCCCTCCACTGGGGGCACTGGGGGCACAAACTCAAGACAACACAAAAATGTTTCTGCATTCAAAGCAGCTGATGTTCTCATGTGTATGGGAATAATTTTTTCTTGGAGCCAGGGAGATTTCCAAGGCCATAAATGTGAGTGCTAGAAATCTTATCTGGACTCTCTAGAATATGATCAGAAGTCAAAAGAAGTCATGAACACAAAGTTCTGTCAAGAATGTCTGTATTCTCTCAATATTTTCCACATAAAATACAAAAAATGGGTTATATAAATAAGATTCTGTGAAAATGTCCTTAATGGCTGTGCTTTGACATATCTTTAAGATCATAAACTTCACTCTTTTTAATGTTTTTGGTAAGACTTGTAATAAGAAAAGACAATTCTGAAGTCCTGACATTAATAAGTCTATTGTAAAAAGGTCACCTTTGCCTAAGAATGTTTTATTATCAGTGGAGCAGAATAGCTGTGAATATGTAATGACTTTTATCTGATGATTGCCTTGTATTCTTTCTAAGGAAAGACAGCTTTAGATGTTGATAATTTACATATAAGCATTGAAGTGTTTGGCAGCAGAAAAACAAACTGGTTCAGAGAAATTAATTATAAAGCAGCCATAGAAGAGACATGAAAATTAACTTCTAATTTTCATGTGTCTCTAAGAGGTTTTAAAAATCACCACAGCACTGCCTGTCCCCGGGACAGCTCTGCAGAAGGCAAAGGCACACACTGAGATTCACTTGCTGTATAAATCACTGCAAAGGTGATTTCTCATTTTCATTTGGTTTTTCCACCTTGGTGTAGAGCCTGCAGCACTTGCATTTAGCAGAACATAATGGATTGGCAGCTACAAAGAGAGGAGATATAAATATAGATATAGATAGAGATATAGATATAGATATAGATATAGATATAGATATAGATAGAGATACAGATATAGATGTGTAGATATAGATACAGATTAGATATAGATATAGATATAGATATAATTAGATATAGATATATAGAGATAGGTGATATAGGTGATATAGATAGGAGTGTTAGTGGCAACAGGAGCTCAGATTAGCTGCTAAGATTAAGAGCCCCTTGCAAAGGCAGAGCTGTGTGAAGGTCCCTGTCCCCAGGAGCTGCAGTCAGGATCACACTGGACACGTGGGGCTCATGGACTCCCTGCAGGAGCTGCCAGCCTGGCATGGTTTGCTGGGGGGCACAGAACCTGCTCTGCAGCCACTGACACAACTCTGGAGCTCAGAAATCTGCTCCTGCCTGCCACGGCCCCAGCACACCTCACACTGTGCTCATGTCAGATCAGGTTTCCCCAGGAGAACTGGCTGTTCATAAATAGCTATGCAGAGCTTGTTTGTTATTTTGAGTCATTACATTTCACTTAATTACTCCCAATCCACCACCAATGAAGGCTTTTCAGCAAAAGCTGCCTCTGTTAAGAAAGCATTTTTATATACTAATGATCTTATCCCTGGAATGTTTTTCAAGGAGCAGTTAAACATCGTGCTCCATTTGCCAGGGGACACAGTGAAAAGTAGGGATATTTTTATAATTGTAGTTTCAATAAAAAAATATATTCTAAAAGTGCTATCTGGGGCAAAGACTGTCTTACTGTGAAGTCCAATTATCTGGGGACCAAATAACTGCAAAACTTCATCAGTGCAACAGCACTGTGCCAAGTCGTTGGTATTTCAGAGGAAATACGATGGATATGCACAGAGGATGGTTCTTGTTGCACTGATTGATGGCTGCTGACTCCTGGAAGGCGTCTCAAGGTTCTGCAGGGGGACAGGATGCCACCTCTCACAACAGAGCTGGGTTCATCTCGTGTGCCAGAGCACCAGGGAGCAAACAGGAGCAGTTCTGGGGGATAAGTGAGAGGTGGGAAAAGGGATGGAGAAGAACCAGAGGAGCAGGACAGGCAGCAATTGAGATTTGTCAAGGACTCTTTTGTCAAGGAGCTGGAGAGACCTGAACTGCAGAGGAGACCTGCAGGGCACACAGGAGAGAGGACAAAAGCAATCCAGAATGCAGTGAAGGCTTGAGGATGTGCAGCTGCAGCTCCCCAGGAGTCACAGGAGCTGGAGCTCAGCTCCTGAGGTGCTTCCAAGCCTGTCCTGGGCCATTTGCACCAATTACAGGGCTGCTGCCCAGCCTGCCCTCCTAATATCAAACAGGAGGAGCCTTCATTTCTCTCTATCAGGAAATGGGTATTTAACCTAATTTTTTCAAACCCTAATTGCATCTTTATTCTTCCTAATACTGAGCTAATAAATGAGGCATTCCAGATTCCACCCTGGCATTTCAGCACACCATAAAAAAAAATACACATCAGATTAAGCAAGCATTAGCTGTGTTGTGCATTCTCAGCCAGCTCCAACACCACATTTTACAGTTGGGTTCAGCAACTGCTGCTCTGTGAGGGCAGGAGCAGGGGGTGGGCTGATTAAACCAAACTAACAATGCAATTTGGGGCTGCTTCTTCTGTTTCATTGTAATTAGCTTCAGCTGCTTTGTGCTCTCTCCATTTGTCACCAGTGCAACTTCTCCAAGAGAAGAAATCCATTTCCAGTGGTGGCAGCCCCAGAGCAGAGCCCACCATGAGGTGCTCGTGTGGGATGATGCTCCTGTCTCCATTAGAGAATGAACACTGACAGATGAAAATATTCACAAAGCTTCCTTCATTTTTCAACCTGTCGTGGAAGAAACACCTTCTTAATGTCCATTCCATCAAAGAAATGATTTCTTTATCTGGTATCATCCAACCTGTTTTCCACTCCCAGTCTCCATTCCCTTAGAAAGCTGAACACTAATTGGTATCCAGTGAATAAATTGTCATTACTTTTGTCAATTATATCACATTATTCAACTCCCAAGATAAGAGAGTTACTGTTCTCAATACCAAACAATGATGCTGCTCCTGTCAGGAGGCAGGAGTGAGGGATAAAAATTCCAGAAGTAATACTCCACCACTGAAAGGCAACTTTTGTCAGCTCTTCTGAGCCCCAAACCCTGCCTGGAGCTGTGGCTGTAGAAAAACCCCCTCCTCCCCATGGGAGCAGCCAGCTCCTGGCACCCCTGTCCGTGCTGTGAGAGCTCTCACATCCCCTCTGCCATGCAGGGCTGCAGCCAGGAGTCACCTCTGAGCTCCAAAAATCCACAGGTGAGCTCACAAAGCTCAAGGAAATCTCTAAGTTGGTGTCTGATTCAGAGAAGCAAGAAGAGGCTGCTCCAGCTCCTACACAGACAGAATTTATTCCACCCCATCTCAGAAGAGATGTAGTGTTCCTTTTGTCTTGTTTTTAATTTTTATAGGAGGAAAAGACTTGAAAAAGAATATATCTGTGCAGCCTAATTCCCAGTTGACATTTTGGTTTTGAGTCCAGAGATGAACAGGATGCAGTGGTGTGAATTGTTACAATAACATTAAAAATGCAGCAAAACTCATTATCCTAAATTTAATCTCTCCCTCTGAAATTCTGTCAGACTCATTATGTTGGTTCCCTTTTTGACATGGTTTAAGCATCTCCAGGGAGCAGCTGTACAATACCAATAATAATGATTAAATTGCTGTCTAAAGCTTCACTGGACATCAAAAATAAGTAGATTAAATTCACACTTACAGACACTTTTTAAAAGAAAATTATCAGTGTACCAAAATGGTGGAGCTTATGCTATGGAGTAACTAAACACCAGCTCAGGGAGTAAATGTCCTGTAAACCTCAGGGACTCTGAGGGGTGCAGCTCCCAGCCCTGAGGGAGGTTGTTTTAGGGAAGCACAAAGTGACATTTCATCCAAACGTGTCACAAACCCCAGCTTTGGAAACGTGCTGCTTCCTGCACTGCAGGGCACTGCCCTGTGCTCTGCTCCCTGTCCCCCATGGCCACAGCCCCAAATCCTGTTCTGCAGCAGTAATGCAAGTGCATTGGTTTTTGGAGGGCAGAGTTTCAAACAGAGGTCCATAGAGGTGAATATCATCAGCCAGATTTGTAAATAATTCCAGCAACTCATTAACTGCAGGAGTAAAGTCACTGGAGCTGCACTAGTTTATGAGACCTACGGATGGGTGTCCATTTACTTACTAAAGAATGCAAATCATGCCAGGGTTTTGTCGGGTGGTGTGTTCACTAATACAGAGACTCTGTCCATCAGAGCTGCAAAGAACCAGAACAGCTTTTTCACTGAGATTCCACATCAGCGCTCAGGAGTGAAGTGGGACACAAACAATACATAAACTTTCTGCTAATTTCTCCTTCAGTTGTCAGTATTCCCACCAGGGTCAGTAAAACTGACCCTCAGCTGCCCTGAGAAGCCCTGGCTAGAGGAGTGGAGATCCTGAGCTGCACCAGCTCTGTGTGCTCAGTCCTTTGAAGAGCGCTGGCTGTGTCCCAGCAAGCATCCCTAAACAAACCAAAACTGAACTGAAAAGTTGCTTTGAATTATTATGAACAAGCACTGCACTATTTTAATTGGCCCCCTGGTGAATACTGACCTAAGCATGGGGACAATAAATTGCATGAAACTTCTGTTTTGAATCCAACACTAAAAAAACCTCAGAAAAATCACTGATGTGCACATGAGCACATGGAGAGAGCTGAGAGCACCAGGTCTGGTCAGAGCTCTCTGTTCAGCCAGCCCTGGAGCTGCCACAGTGATGGACTGGCAAACTCCAGCCAAACTTCAGCATCAAACCAGCAGTGGTGGCTGAGAGTTTGAACTCCAGACTAAGACAGCCCAGTTTAGTGTATCAGGAATGCTTGGAAATTGTATTACTTGTTCTTCTACAAAGGCTGTTTCCTTTCTGGAGCTTGAGAGAATGCATCTTGTAGAGCCCCAGTGATGTGTTGCACCTCATGATGGACCTGGGTTTTCCAGCATCGCTCAGAAGTCAAAACAAGACAAAAAAAGGAGACAAGTCCTGCTACAGAAAGCAAGAACTGAGCCCAATCAGCCTCCAAGTAAGCTCCACCAGGGCTGTTGCCACCCTCTATTCATCAGGAACAATGAGTGCAGGCATTGAAATTCCACACTGGTTTGATAAACAGAGTGCTGCTTTTTTAGTATGTCACATTTAGGCAAGAGAACAGATTCTGGCTGTAAAAAAAGTACCCTTGGAACCTGCTTTTATAGTTCTTACTTGAAATATTTCTCGACAGTCCTCTCATCACATGCATTTAAACAACTGCAGCCTCAGGAGTGTAATAACCAAGAGCAAATCCACTGATTTTTCCAGAGCAGAAATGCAAGTCCTACGTGCAGGTCACAATTTAACGAGTTCACAGACAACAGAGCTCCCAAACCAGAGAGCAATCAATGCTAATTACGGCAGGGAATCCCAGTGTCTCCACTGCATCTGTAGTGTCACTCACCTGCAACCACCAGCTGCTCACATATTGATTTTAAGGTTAGCATCAGGCACAGCACCTTGATGTGAAACGTGTCCCTCTGCCCTCGGATTTGCACTGACAGGGATCAAACAGCCAGTAATTGGTGGAGGGGAAACATCCCATACTCCCCAGGCACGACTGGAACAAAGGAAATCCCAGATTCATGAATATTTAGCAAGTTTCCACGCTCCCATGCATGACAGATGTATTTTGGTTTTAAAAGAATGTCAAAACCATTCACTGCAGTTCCCTTGTGAGATTAGAGTGGCCCCTTTTCTGGGAGCAGTTGGTTTTGTGGCTTCATCCTGCATCTTCCTGGGGATTGAACTGTCCAGGGAGGAAAACGGGATCCATACAGACATCTTTTATTTTCAGTTTTCATTTCAATTACGTTTATCGTTGGGCTTGGAGGTTGTTTGCAGTTGGAATGTATCTGTCAGGAGTTGGAGTATTTGCTCGGCATCGCTTACATCAGTGCTTTGGAAGGATTGCTGGGGCAGAGGAGCCACAGGGAAGCACCAGGGTGACCTGAGCAGGTGTGCCAGTCCTGGCTCTGGGGCTGGCACAAACCCTGCCCTGGCCACAGCCACAGACCGCAGCTGGCCAGGGGAGCTGTGCAAGGGGCACAGGGGGACATTAAATGCTCCATCCTGCCTTTAATGCCTGGTGATAAAACACTTTATCCATTCCGAAGGACGGTGCTTAAACACATGCTGTTAGTGGTTGTATTTCAAAAGCCAATGGGGCTAAATAAATCTAAAATTTACTTCTACTAAAAGTGTTATGGGGCCAAGGTCTTTTTATTCTTTAGGTGTTCAATTAAGCAAAAATCCAGAGATCTGCTGGAGAATTTAAGACTGCCATGAACAGGAAAGCTTTTTAGTTAAGCTTTCATCTCTTCATGTGGAGAACTAAATTGATGATTTTTAAATAATTTACATCCCAGAAGTAGTGTTAAAAAAATGTCCCAAATGGAGCTAAAAGCATCGTAAATATAATTTCCTGTCAGATTATACGAAATACCCTGATAAATGAACAGCTCTTAAAAGGACACTAACAGTGGACTTGGAAGGTCTGACTCCAGCTTTCTGAAAATGCCAGCTCTGAGCAGCTGCCGTTTGACTTCAGCTCTGTGTGCCCTGAGCAAGCCACGAGACACAGGAGTATGAGTGTGCACTTTTTTCCTTTCTCTGATCTATTACATCCATGCTTATGTTTTGAAGAGTCTTATCCATCTGAGAAACAAAGGGAAACTAGTCATCAACCCAGAATTTGGGGAAAGGGAGAGAAACAAGACTGTTTATCTGCTCAGTAAGGATCCCTTTGAATGCACCACCAGCTGCCAACAAATGCAAATGTCTTTTATTTTCCTTTCAGTGGGTGCATGTGGGAAGGGAGGAGAGAGAGGAAGGAGTCTGTGTTAGCTCTGCTATTACCCTGCTGAATTAAGACAGTCACCTACCCATCATCTACTTCCAAATCCCTTTTGATTTTCAGACACAACTGACATTTCACAGCCTTCTGTTGCCCATCCTGTTTAAATATTAAAGCATCCAAAGGTTCAGATGGCTGCAGCCATCCAGAACAAGAGAATCAGAAATTAAAAGCAAACAGGCAGAACAAAGCCGGGTAAGGAGTGCGTGGTTCTGAACTTGCAGGGAAGGCTGAGATGAGCACACAGTCAGCTTGAGCTGTGACTCATCCTTTCTTGTTATTAATGCAGTATTTATCAGCACTCCCTCCTCTCCTCATGATTTCTGCCAGCTCTGTTTTCACAGCACGTTTGTCAGCACAGCTCTCCTGTTCCCGTGCCCGTGGTGCCCAGCTCGAGTTCTCAGCCTCTGCCTGTGCCCTGCACTCCGGTGGTGCCAGCAGCCTGTTCCTGCTTCTCTGGGTGTTGTACTTCTTCTGCAATTGTTGTTGTTTCTACGTGACGGGGCAGCGGTGGCGAAATAAAAACTGACAGCCTACATCGAGTCTTGTTATGATGCTGTCATTCCAATTTTCAAGCAGATGGAGCCAGCACGGATTGAGTGCAGCTCTCTGGACACAGGAGTTGGCTCCAGCACGATGGCAGAGCCGAGCTCTGAGCCCCAGCCATGGCACTGACCTTCAGAGCACAAGGGGTGACCGCACTTGTCCTTCTGCCAGCACTGCTGGACAGGGGCTCTGAGCACAGCACTGGCACTGGGACTGCTGCTCCCTGCACATCCTGCCAAGTCACACTGCCCTGGGCACCAGGAATGACCGTGGGCTCTTCCTCCAGCCTCCAGATCACCAGCCCTGAGTCTGCATGAAGAGCCTGACCTGTCCCATCCCCACAGGGACGGGGACAGCAAGGCCTGAGGAGCACAATGGGAACATCCAGCAAACCATCACAAGAGCTGAGAGCAGACACCAAACACCTCTGTGACACCAAACACCTCTGTGACACCAAACAAACACCTCTGTGGCACCAAACAAACACCTCTGTGACACCAAACAAACACCTTTGTGGCACCAAACACCTCTGTGACACCAAACACCTCTGTGACACCAAACAAACACCTCTGTCAAACACCTCTGTGACACCAAACACCTCTGTGACACCAAACAAACACCTCTGTGACACCAAACAAACACCTCTGTGGCACCAAACACCTTTGTGACACCAAACACCTCTGTGACACCAAACAAACACCTTTGTGACACCAAACACCTCTGTGACACCAAACACCTCTGTGACACCAAACAAACACCTCTGTGACACCAAACAAACACCTCTGTGGCACCAAACACCTTTGTGACACCAAACACCTCTGTGACACCAAACAAACACCTCTGTGGCACCAGTCCCACCTTCCATACCGACCTGCCAGCCAGGGGAGAGTGAAAGGCAGAGCCCTTAGAGGAGGAAAGCCATGCTCAGGAAAGAGAAGATGCCAAATGCAGACATTATGGGAAGTGCTCAACGTTTCCTTACATTCATCCTGAAAGTCACGAATCCTAACAGCTGAACCCTAAGGAGGGGAGGATGAAAGGGCTTCGCTCCTGGGCATGTGACACTGCTCCCCTTTGTGGTACCAGATGCAGGGAAAGAGAGCAGAGAAGAAAAGCAAAGCTGGAGCTGAAAGGCTCTTTTTTCCCCCTTTTTTTCAAGAAAGAACAAAATTGAAACGATCCTGAAAGAACAACTCTTCCTTTCAAAGACATTAGTTTGGGAAGCTGGCTGTAAAAGGGTAGATTTTTGAAATGTGGCTGCAGTTACCAGGCAACCTGCTCTGCTGCCAGCAGAATTCGGGGGAGGCAGAGCCCGCAGCTCTGCCCTCCCAGGACAGCTGGGCATCTGGACACTGGCACAGCACGGGCTGTGGAGCCAGCACCCTCACCCAGAGCACCTCCACAGCTGGATGGGCCTCTGGAAGCAGTGGGGATGGCAAAACAATGGAGACATTGCACTGACAGAGGGTGGAGGGACAAGGAGAAGAGGAAAATCTGAAATCAGCCCAGTAGCTGCAGCAGAAGAGCCCTGGATTTATGTGGGTGCAACTATAAGCATAATTTGATGTATAGCACTAAAACTGAGACAAACAGCAAACAAAATTCTCAATTAACATTCCCAGTTCTCATGCATTGGACACACTGCAGTGCTTTGCAGGATTTTCTATAGCCCAGGGATCTAACAGTGGAAAGAAGAAAACAGATGCCCTGGGACCCAGCCTTTCCAGGCTGAAAAACCCACAACTCTGCCTGGGTCCAGAGCTTCACCAGACCTTTCATTCCACTAACTCCACACAAGGATATCATTACACTTTTCTAGTCATGAGCTGTTTTGTTACCTCCATTACTGTTCTAAATGAGTATTAGGCACAACATGCACTTAATGTAGGCTATGAGTTGAGCTGGCAAAAATCTAAGCTTATATCCGAGCTGTACAAAGAGCTGAGATGTTTTATTTCCTCCCATTTGGTGAGGAGAACTGGCCCAAAAACTTCACAACCTCACACTGTCCCAAATTTCTCCTGGCAGCCTCTGCCCCAAAGATGTCCTGAGCTACCTGGTGCTGAGGGCTGGGTTCAAACCTCTTGACTCAAAGATTAAATGTTATTTGAGACACCTGAGGATGCCAAAACTAAAGATGGGATTTGGGCAGCACCTCCCAGCACCTCTTCCTACCCTTCTGAGCCATCCTGCACCAGCAGCAGCAGCCCCTGTGCTGCAGTGCCACTGGCACAGAGCTCAGGCACTGCCACTGCAGCACTGCCTCTGCTCCAGCAGCCACAGCAAACTCTGAGACATCTCAGGGACTGCAAGATCCCTTACTGATCTGCACAATCTTCAGCAAATGTTCTGTGCCTGGCACTTGGCGTATTTATTGGGTGATCTGAGACCATGCAAAGGTTTGCCAATAATCCTATTAGATTTCACAGTTTTCCCCACATGACACCTAACATGGCATGTATGTTATAAACACAGTCATTGTAAAAAGAGAGTGATGTTGTCACTAAACAGCTCTTTTGCTCAGTTCTTTCATGAAATAACTGAAAATTGTAGGTAGACATTACATGGAATGCCTAATCCCTGAGTATTTAGGATTATAAAATGAAAAGGACAAGTAAACTATTTGCTACATTATATTCCTTTATGAAACCACACAGTCTTTTAGATATTTCTTCTTGAAAACCACACTGTCATTTTCCTGAACTGATCCTTACTGTTACAATTGAGACTATTTTCTGAAGTGACTGAAAGTTTGAGTCATTTAGCACAAGAACTGCTCCCACAACAGGATTCTAAAAGTAATGCCACTCATTCCAAATTTCTTTGCTGTATTTTGTGCAACAACCATACAGAGCTATCAAGCAGAGAAAGAAAGTGCCCAGGACTTTAGTGAGACACAGACTGCCTCCAGCTGCCACTCCTCCCACCAGTGACTGATTTCACAACATGACTTTGATGCACAAAGGCTTTTCTCCCCAAGTTTTGCCCCTTTCCTCTTGTATTATTCGGTACCATTTTTCCATGTCTGCACCCTGGTCAGAACAGCCTTTGGATTTACAGTCTGACCCACTTCCTTCTTAATTTAGAAGGAGCTGCAGTGGGCACTCACATGGGTACACCCAAGGTACAACTTCTCTGCAGACAGTGGGGTAACACAGGGGAGAAAACAGTGACAGTAAATCATGAGCATAATTTCCTGTAGGTCTGACCCTGAAAACAATCTCCCACATCCCTGTTTATCATCAGCGCCGCTTGTGCCTCTTCTCACACCGTGCATCCCATTTCCAACTTCTCCATGCCAGCAGTGCCCCCCTCGTGGGGCTGGGCTGTGGCACGGGGTGGTGGGTGCTGGAGGCAGGATATTCACCTTCAGCACAGCCTCAGGTGGGCTCCTGCTCACCCTCACAGCTCGCCTCACCCTCTGCTCTGCCCTGCTCATGTCCGTGCTGCTGCCTGAAACTCTGAACAGATATTTCTCTTTAAGGCGTTTAAACTGCGGCTGTGAGCAAAGTGCAAAAGCCAAGCACACACCCCCACACACCCTGCAGCAGGCTGGGTTAGACAGAGCCCAGCATCCCCCAGCTCTGAGGAGAAGTGTGCATTGCAAAGCCAGCGTCCTGCAAAGCTCCTTGTGAGAGACAGAGAATCCCCAGATAAAAACTGTACTATTAAAACCAGGCTGGAAACGAGGGAGCTGCAGATCTCAGAGCCGGGACAGGAGCTGCAGGGAGCTGCTCACACCCAGGGGCTGGGCTGGCTGTGCCCCATGGCAGCTCCTGTGGCACAGCAGCACCTGGCAGGGGACGCAGGGCACCTCCTGCCCCACCATTAAATGCTCCAGTGACTCCAGGAGAGGGGCTGCTGCCATCTCCCCTGAATACAGCACTACCCTTCCTGTAGTTCTTGCTGATTTCCCCTAAATGGGGCTGGTTTGAGTCTTGAGTAGTGGCTGGACACTGTTTGCAGCCCGTGACCCCTCAGCCAGGTAATCTGGGGGCAGCAGGACTCTTGCCCAGGGATGTAGAGGGTCTTGCAGTTCCCCACGTGGCATTTTGTACACACAAAGTCCTGGGAGCAAAGTGGCATTAGAGAGGCTTCAATGCAGAAGGCTCTTGCTTTACAAACCCCAGCAGCTTGTCTGGGCTTCACCTGTGTTTAGAAATCGAGGCAGAGCCTCCGTGAGACCCCCAAAGAGCAGTGCTTGTTTTCATGTCACACCTGTGCCCACAGCTCACATGCCAAAGTGACAGCATTGCCCTGGGACGCTGCTCACACCGAGCAGGTCTCTGGTGCTCTGAGTGTGCCAGGTGGCTGCAGAGCCTGTCCCTCCTGCAGCACAGGTGCTGAGTGGCTGTACCTGCCCACAGACACCTCACACACCTGTACCTGCCCACANCACACACACCTCACACACCTGTACCTGCCCACACACACCTCACACACACCTCACATACCTGTACCTGCCACACACACACACCTCACATACCTGTACCTGCCCACACACACACCTCACACACACCTCACACACCTGTGCTGCCCACACACCACACACACACACCTCACACACCTGTACCTGCCCACACACACCTCACACACACCTCACATACCTGTACCTGCCACACACACACACCTCACATACCTGTACCTGCCCACACACACACCTCACACACACCTCACACACCTGTGCTGCCCACACACACACTGTGGGGCACATCAGGAGTTTGATACATTTTCAGCAAAATTTTTCTCACTGAGAATGCTGACTGCATTTTCTGCCACTGCTTCACCTGGGCACAGTCCTGCAATTCTATTGATTTAGGCCCCAGCCCAGCACATTTAAAAATGTCATTACATTTAACATTTGATTAATTTAATTTCAGTAAAACTAAATTAATTTCACAATTTTACAGCCTTAAAGCTGTACACCCACTTGAAGGTTGGATGGGTTGCAATCTAACAGATGCACAGCTTCTTGGGGTTGAGAATAGACCTCCACCCATCAGCATTTTAAAATTTGAATGTCACACTGCTAAGCCTCAGGGTTTTCTGTTAATCAAAATTCACCAAATCGCCCGAGGATTGCAGCCCTATTAGTCTATCAGGTCCCAGAGAATATTTGCTATGAGCAAAAGCACTTGTTCATGTTGTTCATGTTGAGCTGAACAACCAGGCTCCCGTTGTCCAATGTAATGTGGAGATGGGAAAGCCAAGTGTCGTTTCAGTAGTGTCAGGATGTCATTGTGGGGTTCAGACCCCACTCCTGGGGTGCACTGCATGATGCACACACCTGCATCTCTCGAGTCCATGGGGCTGGTCAGAGCATGGAGCACTGTGCGGCACACAGAGAGGAAATAGGATCAGTCCCACGTGGCATCCCAATTCCCTCTTTCCTCCCACATCCAGGAAACCCCGAGTGCTCTTTTCTCACAGCCAGGCAGGTGCCGGGTGTTCCTGATCCACACTCTGGCACAGAGAAGAACCAAAGGCTGGTCCCATAACCACATTCTGTTTTGACTCCAAGGGATGGATCTCCACAGGTTTCATTAAATACGTGTAGACCATAGGGTGTTTCAAAACCCTAGGCAGAGGCGCAGCCAGCCCCCATTTAGATGCAGATGCTTTAAGAATAATTATCAATTGCTCGATCTCCACGGGAAGCAGCAGCAGAACGGAGCTGGAACATGCAGGGAAGGTGGCAGCACAGGCAGTCCTGAGGACACCAGCAGCTGCCTTTCAGCTCTCTCATTTATAAGTAATTTATTTCCAGCCACCTGTGCCCAGAATAACAATTTTCTGCCCGAAATCTCCAAGCTGGCGCCGGGAGGCCGTCAGGGACTGGCTCTCCCGGGACCCTCCCGGGCTGTTGGGGAGGGGTCGGGGTCTCCAGAGGGGAGCCGTGCAGGGATGTGCCGCCAGTGGGAAGAGGCACGAGGAGCAAACGCGGAGCATCCGCTCAGCTGATCGCGCTGGGGCTGCTCGCTGCCGCTCCGCTCCGCCGGTGCAGCCATCCGTGCGCCTGGACAGACAGCCAGCACCGGCAATGGGGGGCTCTGGAAACGTCGGCGGCTGCAGGAGGCTGCAGAGCTCTGCTGTGGAGCAGCCTTAGAGGAGAGGCGGCTTCCCGGGCAGGGCAGCGTTATGAAACACGGGCGCGCTGGCCGTGCTTGAGGATTTCGGCAGCGCAGCGCGGCCGCTGCTCCCATCCTGCATCCCATGATGGCACAGGAGGCCACGGAGCGGCTCCGAAACCCCGCAACCCGCAGGGCGCAGGAGCCCGGAGCGCCGGCCCGGTGAGCCCCGGGACCCCGGAGAGACACAGGGACCCCGGAGAGCACCAGGGACCCCGGAGAGACGCAGGGACCCCGGAGAGCACCAGGGACCCCGGAGAGCACCGGAGACCCCGGAGGGACACAGGGACCCCGGAGGGACACAGGGACCGCGGAGATCTGCAGAGACCCCGGAGGGACACAGGGACTCCGGAGAGCATCAGGGACCCCGGAGGGACACGAGGGACACAGGGACCCCTCGAGGGACACAGGAGCCCGGAGGGACAGCCGGCTGCGGTGAGCGGGGCGCGGAGCGGGGCCGGGGAGGAGCGGAGCCGCAGAGCCGGGCACGGCACCGGGGATCGCGGCTCTGCCAGCGGGAGAGCAGGAGGATTAGCAGCGGAGGGCAGAGGGAGCAGGATTTATCAGCTTTTCAGATATGCATTATGGCCTTCTGTGATATTTCACGGGATTTTATACGAGACTTTGTCCGGCTACAACAGGGGTTCCTCAGCCACAAAAGAAAGGTGAGGTTTTTCCTCTTTTTCCTACACCGTGCAGTGTCTGTCTCTGCGAGCCGTGTGCCAGCTGGCCTGGGCACGAGCAATAACCAGAGAACTTTTTGCAGAAGCTGAGGTACCAATATTCATTGCAGTCTCAGTGACTGTTTCGCTAAATTAATCCAGCATCTAAGTAAAGGGGCTTAGCGGCACTATTTACAAACTGCAGGTCACTCTCGAGATGCCCTTCCCCGAGCATCCACGGAACATTATCCTTGAAAAGTCAGCAATGGATACTGCATGTGTGTTTGTGTCACTAGCGAGGCAGGCTGGAATGCTCGGCTTCCATCAGTTTCTGGAGCATCACTGTGCTGAACAAATAGATTCTAACGATGTTTAGTAGGTGAATGTTGCAGGAATTCAGGCATTGAGGGGTTTATGAAAGACGCTTAAAACAACTATGATTCAGTTACAGAGCTGTGTGTTGTTTTAGTTCTAGTAGATTTCCTTGCACACAGGGAAAGATCTCATCTGTAATTCCTGTGGGCTAAGGCAAATATAAATGTATGGTACATTTGTTACAACGTTGTTGTGCAAAACTTCAGCCATAGGGGCTTTTGGAAACTGCAGACTGAGCATCACGTGCTGGGTGCTTGAACTCTTAATATCTAAGAACACACACCATGCAGGAATGTTTTATTGTTAATGCAATACTTCTGAGGTTCAGTAGTAGTTCGCTGAAAGCTTTCAGTTTATCAGAGAATGGTGACAGCAGACCTGTCACCTCTGAAGCACACATCCCTGTGTTTGCAGAATTCCATACTGGCATGGAATCAGTCCTGCTGATTACTGCATTATGACTTGAGCTAGGTGAAAAGTGTGGGATTAATGGGGAAATACCGTGGTGTGATCTCTGCTCAAGCTGTCCCTGAGCACTTTCCAAGTAGCATTCTCACAATAAGCCTTGCTGGACCATCTGCCTCCTGCAGGGTCCTCTGCATCCCTCACCTCAGGCTCACCAACAACATTATTGTCTGGATTTACACCTATCTATGCTAAAAAACTGGTCTTAAAAAGTCAAATATCTGGTGAAAGAGCCACTGGGACAGGATTTGCACAAGTTAGTGCCAACTTCTCCAACCTCAGGCTGCAGCTCTGCTCTGGGACATTGCCCTTCCCTTCCGAAGCTGAATTATCTGTCACTGTAAAACGTCTCCTGTATTAAATAAATGGGGCATAATAGATCTTTTAAATCTGTGCTACTTTCGACTTGATTTGACCAGTTTATGGATTACAGAGTTTCTCTCCAGTTTTTTTCTGCTAACTCCACATAAAGATTTTTTCTTATTTATCACAGTTCAGTGTTATTTAAAGGTTTTAACACAATCTCACCATCGAAGATAATTTTGCAATCTGATTACATCTTGTAGAAGCCCACGTGTAGCAAGCAATGGTAAACTCACTGGAAAGCCCTCTCAAGCTGCAGTGCTTGTCACCACAGCATGTGGAGAAATTTGGGTGCTTTTACCTAATTCCCAGCTTGTTTGGCAGACCTAAAAGACAGACGTGAGACATGTGGGGTCAGCACAGACACAGCCTCTAGCAAAGAAAACTTTGTGAGAAGTGCTTGAAGTTTCTCAGAATGATTTTAGCTATTGGAATAAAGGGAACTGCAATTACTTGACAGGGTCCCAACATCAAATCTGTGACTTCTTAAGTTTTACTTCCTATGTGCATTCACACAATACGATATTTGTCTTGACTTTCCAAAGCACCCTGAGAAAATGGCAATGCATATCCAAGGGAAAGGCTGCAAGACAGAATCCTTCAGCTGAGGCCTGACTGCATTGTCCTCAAAGAAAGCTGAAAAAAGAAAGGAGAGACATGGAAGAGGGATGGATTTTTCTAAAAATAGTAATCATGAGTCCAATTCTCTTCAGTTTACAACAGGAAACACCATCTTGCTTCCTTGCCAACAACTCTGAATTTGCAAAATCCTGTGGGTCTTTAGACCAACTCTTGATGAGCTGTATCTGTCAGTGCCGCACTGACCTGAGCTTCTGCACTGAGCACATAGAAGGGACAGTCCTCAGTCTTCACCTGCCAGTCTGGGGCAGTTTTTCAGTGTCTTCAGCCTTTACCAGCATTCATGGCATCACTGAAAATATTCAGTCTTCTCTTAAAAATTCTGTAAATGCTCCTTCAGCTAGGAGAGTAGAATTGCCAAGAACTTTATCAGGTTTCTTTTATTTCTCTCTAGAAATATGTTAATGCAGCTGCCCAGTGTGCCATCCTCTGTCACGCTCTGCGAGTTCATTTTGGAAGCGAGGCACTGACCTGCTTTTCCTCACAGCAACTTTTTCGGTGGTGAGAGATCCTTTCCCTGCTGAAATCCTGAACCTGTAGATCTGTGCTTCTACTCACCATGCCCAAAGCTGACACTTCCCAGTGCTAATTATTGCCCTTTTTTCAGTGCAATGTTAACCCTTTCATTGCCCTCTTCACCTAGACATCTCCTCTGCCATTTAACAGTTCTCACTGCCCATCCATTATCCATCATTGTCCTTTCAATTATGATTTTATTATTTTATTAACAGCTTCTAATTCATATGGTCCTAAGCCCCCTCTGGCTGTGAGAACTGATAAACAGGGATAGAAGACTTGTTTGCTTCCATTTTGCTTCATTCATTTTAGGTGAAACATGCATGAAAAAGACAAATGTCGCATTTTCTATTACCAGGTACTAGTTCTGTCCTCCTTAGTCTTTCATTTTAAATATCATCATCAGAAGTGATGCACTTCAACCCTTTGAGGCATACTTTGACGATATTGCAATACATAGCTTATGGAAAAATCAAATGACAGTTTTTATGCCAGCAGCACTTTGCTATTTCCCGACTAAACAGCAACATTTAATTTTTGAGTTGCACATTTGCAGCAGTGGTTGTGGGCGGAGATTCTGCTTGTTTATTTGGGTTTTACTACAATGTACTGTCATGGCAACTGCTGTAAGGGCGAGTGCATCTGGAGGTAATTCCTACACATCTTGTTGAATGCAGCAAAATTGCCTTGTACCATTTAAACTTTTTCAACCACTGGGCAAGGGCAAAGTTATCCCTTTGAGACTCCAAAGCACCTTCTCCTTACTAAACAAACAAATACATAAACAAACTCGGCAGAGCTCTAGGAGCAATGCCAAACATTTCCTGATGTCTGGGTGCAGAGCCTGCTGCACAGTTAAATTAGGGCTGATACCTTGGGTGTTTTCTCCCGTTCTGCTGATGCACAGCAAGGTTCTGTCCTGTTCCTGTGGGGGCAGAGCACTGTGCCCTGCCCAGGTGCTGTTTGGGCAGACATTGGCCAGACCAGTCTCCCGTGGCTTCGGGAGGCTTTGCCACATGCTGCCCAGGCCAGGGCCAGACCCTCTCATCCTGGAGATGGTGCAGCTGCTCCGCTTCACATCGCTTCAAGCATGGAGAAACTCTACCAGCATCCACTGCCCAAGGACACAAGTGGTGTTAAAAGGGACTAAATTGGGCCAGTGATGCAGCTTCAAGCATAACATGCCTCACCTGGCACCTGTCCTGCCTCACCTGGGCACCTGTCCTGCCTCACCTGGCACCTGTCCTGACACACCTGGCACCTGCCCTGCCTCACCTGGCACCTGTCCTGCCTCACCTGGCACCTGCCCTGCCACACCTGGCACTTGTCCTGCCTCACCTGGCACCTGTCCTGACACACCTGGGCACCTGCCCTGCTGGCCCAGCCTCACCTCGAGGTGCAGGGAGCACGGGCAGCCCCAGCCCGGGTCCCAGGGGGCTGATCCCTGCACACTGCTTGCTTTCAGATCACACAGGAGCAGCTCAAGTTTGCAGCAGCCCTATGGCAGGAACAACGAGTGAATCAAGTCCCACCTATGCTCATACACAGTATTTCTTCAGATGAATTAGTGCAGTAACAACCTGCAGGATCTAATTATGGCTAATTTTCCATTCATTTGTCTCGGTACTTCTGACCCTTTTACTGCAATTCTTGAGCACTCACAACATTGATCAGAGATTTTCAATAATTTAACTCTAAGGGTCAGCTCTTTAGCTGGTGTAAATCAATGCATTTTCTTTGGCTTTGGAGGAGATCCGAAGGGAGGTGTGGGATTTCTGCTGGAGAGAGAGCAGTCAGAATTCACTGAAGATGCTGCAGCCTGGCAGTGCTTTGCACCTGCTGGTGCTCACCAGCCCTCGGAGAAAGAGCAGCAATCAGCACATTGAATACTTTTGGATGTTACTCAGTCCTCTGGAATTAAAATCAGAATATGTGTACTTTAAAAAAAAATACCATTAACAAAAGTACCTAAATCAGGTCTTCAACATCACCTGAATTGTAAGACTAGAGACAGAGGCTTGTGACAGCCTCATTTAGGAATTGAGGCTAAAAGGTCAATCAAAAGGAATTCAGGCTCAACTGACAAAAGATTTAACTGAGCCTTAGTTTATTTTTGTCCTAGAAGTTTTGAATCTTTGGTTTGGTTGCTACTTAAGACAGAAAGAATTTGCACAACCAAATGAAACAGGGAATGGGTGGAGACTTAATTGGTAACATTTATTTAATGAAGCAGCATAAGTGAGCATCCACAAAACTTTAAATCAGCTCCTGAAACAAGAAGCAGTGAGCAGATGTTCGTTGCCAGGGCTGTGGATTTCAGGAGTGTGCCCCAACTACAAGCTAAGCAAAAGCCATAATATTTTCTTTTCTGGAAAACACTGCATCTTTTCTCAACACTTGCTTGTCTCCACAGAGAAAGGATAGACTGGGAAAGCAGGAACTTATGGGGAGATGCCAGCTTTTATTTGCCACAGGAGGTTAAAGGTTCCCTAGAGCACAAAGGAGCTTTTCTTGCCCGGACAATCCCATCGTGGTACACATCAGCACAACTAAAGCTGCAAAGCTCAGCAGCAGTCAAGAGAGATCTGCTGAACTTGAGCTGAATTTTTTCAAACATTCACTAGGTTTTCTCCACACACATCCCCACATCAACAGTTGGCAATATGAATACACTAAAAAAATATAGCAGGATCTCTGGTTTCTGTTAAAGCAACACACACAGAACCTCCAAATATCCTTCCAGCATAAAGCCCAACTTCTTTGTGCTGCACAGAGATTAATAATTATTATCTTATCCATTGTGAGTTGATGCACTTTGTTTCTTCCTCCCACACACCCACACTTCTGTTTCCTTCTGATCTGCATTTGTAGCTGAGCTACTGTTTAGCTGAAAGGAAGGAATTTGGTAATACCTCCCTAAAAAGATGCCTGTTCATCCAGTGACAAAGGATGGAGATGCTGGCTATTGATGAAAGAAAATAAAGAACTTATTTTCCAAACATCCCAAGACAAATAACCTCATCATTAAGGTATTTCTTGTGCATTCCAAGTTAAAAGAAAGAAAGAAAAGAGAAAAGTCTGAAGATCTGAAACTCGCTTGAGCTCAGTCGATCGTTCTCATTGGACTGTAGTTCTTAATGTGCACAATCATAAACAACAGATGGAGAAATGCTCAGATAAAGCCAAAAGAGGTGGGTGGGGGAAAGTTACCCTGGTGGTGGATGTTCTCAGTTCGGATGTGAAGCAGCCTTTCACCCGCTGGTCTTTCAGGTGTCAGCCCCGGCAGCTCGGCAGGGCACGATGACGGCGTCACCGCAGGAGCCCACGGAGCCCCTGGGCCAGCCAGGAGCCTGAGGCTGGCAGCAGTGCCACCGCCCGTGCTCTCTGCTGCAGCTCCTCACCCGCAGAACGCGCCCGAGCGATGGGCTGAGCTCCTGGCAGGAATGAGTGTCCGGCCAGGCAGAGATTCGGGGCCCTGCCGGGAAGTGTGAAGAGCCAGTTTCAGTAAGGGCATGGCCAAAGCTTTCTTCAGGCTCCAGAAGTTTCTCCGTCGGACCCAGTTTCTGCTCTTCTTCCTCACAGCAGCTTACCTGATGGCCGGCAGCCTCCTGCTGCTGCAGCGGACCTGCCTGGTCATCCAGCAAGGCTCCCGTGGCACCGCCACGAAACAGGGGCTGGAGGAGCTGGGCAGGGCTGGGCTGGCAGAGCCCAGGAGCCTGCAGAGCCGCCGGGCCGGCCCCCGGCTGCCGGTGGCCATGGATGCCCCGCAGGAGCCAGCCCCGCACAGCCCGCTCTGGCTCACGTCCCGCAACGCGGAGCTGCGGCAGCTCAGGAGGAGGTGGCTGCACAGGTTCAGCAGCGAGCAGCAGCCCCTGCAGCCTGCAGGACCTGCAGCACCGAGGCACCCTGCTGAGCACAAAGGTAAGGATGGAGCCTGTCCCTCTCCCGCACAGGGACTGTGCTCGGCTAGTGCCGAGCACCACACACCTCTGCAGGTGTGCCTTCCTCCTCGCTCACCACCATCGCCAGAACTGCTCGTAGGTGCATGCACAGACTAAAGTACAAAGGATCCATGCTGGGTCGCTGCTGTGCCCTCACTGCAGCAGCAAAGCATGAGCTTGCAATCTTTGATGCTTTGCCTTTCAGAAGAACTGGTTGTTCTTGGAGATGTTTCATGGTAACAAAACAGGAATGGGATCTGGATGACTAGACATCACATTTCAGAACTGCTTTTTAGTTTGTTGGATATGTTTGCCCAAACAAAAGGGCACAAAATCCCACAAGATGAGTGCCACATTGTGCTGCTTACTGAGGGAATTGTCAGAAATGGGAATGAGAAGGCGGCAGTGGTGGGACACGAGTCACACGGTGTGAGCCAGGCAAACTGAACCCCTGGAGTTACCTGAAGCTCCAAGCTGGAGCTGCTCCACGGATGCTCCAGAACACCCTGGTGAGGCAGGTTGTGGTGGCAGAGGAGAGGCTGAGAGCTGCTCAGCCAGGGCCTTGCTGAGGTTCTAACTACTAATGAGAGGGGTTATTTGTTATTTATTTGCACATCTCACCATATTGAGCTGTAGATTCAAATATGCTTCATTTGAATATCTGATTGAACATGAAGGGACATTATTAATAACAATATTGTTAACAAGCATTGGAATGCTTTTGAAGGTAATTAATTAAAACTTAACTACCTACATAAAGCATGTTATCTCCAATTCACTTCCAGTAAACTTCGAGGCTCGTTATTTCATTATGCATCCCTTTCAAGACCTAATGAACTCCTCCGTGCTTATAATGCTTAATAAAGTTTCAGTGATGCCCTGTGGCTCCTGCTTAGTAGAAAAACGTGTCCTGACCATGGAGGCTGGGCTTGTGCACCCATCAAGGCTGTGACTCTGAGGCAGTACAGCTCTGCCCCTGCTTGCCCAGGGGCTGCTAGCCAGGCCTCCCCAGGCAGCCCCTTGACCCAAGCCACAAGCACAGGCATGGCCCCAGCCTGTTGTGAACCTCCCAGCTCACTCTGCCTTGCTCTGTCTCTTAGTGAGAAAATCTGAATTCTTTTTTCTTTCCAGGCCAGGCTGTCTCACCTGCTGGCAGTGCAAGTGGCTCAGGGTAGGGAGCACACTTTTCCTGGCACAGACACTGGCAAATGCTGTTAGTACAACCATGAGAGTTTCCTGTTCCGATGGCTCCCAGTGGATGGAATTCCCAGTCCCCTGGCCTGGTTCTGCTGTTGGACAGGATGCAGAGGTGCCAGGGACTGCGTCACTGACAGGACATGACAGGACATAACAGGACATGACATAACAGGACAGGACATGCTACTCTGAGACTGTGCAGTGACTCATTCATGGGAGGATGTGAATGAGAAATTGCTGCCAGGCTGGCAGTGGCCTGGGAGGGACACAGGGAGGAGGGCAGATGTTGGCTGGCTCATCCAGGATCCCCACTCAGGCTCTTTGGCCCCACATCCTCTGTTTTCTGATGCCACAGGTTTGAGTCGAAGTGCCCAAATCAAAAGTCTCCAGTAAAATGTGGAACGTTTTTGTTGCAGCTGCATGACTCCCACCTCGTTAATGGTGTGCTGGGGGTGTGTATTCACAGCTTGTGAATTTTCTAATTACACCTTGGCAAATTACCACGTGCAGGTCGTTGAATCTACTGTTGTGTTTGTAATATTTAAATGTTTGATTTATTATTCCTGGCTCCAAAATCCCTCATGGAGCAACTCAAACTTGTTTTTCTTGTGGATTAGTTAATATAATGGTTTTTAGTTTCATTTTTTACCATATATTCTTTTCCTATCCGCGAATTACATTATTTAATTTCCCTGTGTTATCATCTAAATGTTGTTATTTCTAGAATCAAATTTCCTTTTTTCCTTCATATTTTGATGATAAAATGTACTTTTAAACACACAATTGCTGTATAATAGTGGGACTCCACATCATCATTCCAATTGTATATTAAATAATGGGCTGGATTTTTACAGTATTTTGTTCATGACAACAAAAATTAGGCTGAGCACTGAATGCAGTCTAAGAGAAATATTTATCTTTCCTATGCTAAGTAAAGCAAGACATATTTGAAGAGATTCCTTAGTACCAGAGATAGCTCAGTGTGATAGCTACATTGTGCTGCCTAGTTAAAAGTGAATTTATCTTTCCATTACAGCTTTAATGTAACTCCCTATATCCAAAGAAAATTGATTTTCTTAATATTTCTCTTGCACCATCTCATTATCAACTAGAGATTTTAAAGAACACTTGGGAGAAATCCAACAGGATTTCTGGAAGTTTGTAGCATTTTGAAGGCTACATTCTCCTGTACTTTAGAGGAGTGCTGTGTTTCGTCACCCAGAGGAGGGAGTTGAGCACAGCAGCTGATGCAGGAGCTGCAGCCCTGGGGGGTCAGGGACTCTGGTGTGCAGTGGCAGGTCTGCTAAAGGAACCTGGGGAAGGGAAGGTCTCATTTCCAGATTCAGTAGCAATGGAGGGGTGTGCAGAGCCTGGGTGTGCACCCCACACAGGTTAGGGTTGATCACACACAGCCCTGCTCACAGCTGAGCCATGGATAACCTGGGATGGGATGGGATGGGATGGGATGGGATGGGATTTCCCTCCTGCCCCACCTGCATTGCCTAACCCTGGTCTTGCATGCACACAGGCACCTACATGGGCTGCTTCACTCACGACTCAAGGGAGAGGACACTGAGGGGAGCTGTCTTTTATGACTTAAGAAAAATGACAGTAGCTCACTGTCAGGAAGCTTGTGCTGAAAGGTGAGTGGTATTTTTTCACTGCAAGTTTTCTTTTTTCTGGCAATAAGTGGGACTGAATTTGAAATGGGAAAAGTATTCCGATGTTAAACATACAGCATCTCTGAGAACAGTGATTATCTCATACCTTCAGGCACAGCATAGCTCTGCTTCTCTGCTTGGAGCAGGCTGCTGCACCGCTGCCTGCTCTCTATGGCACCGTGGCTGCTTACATTATATTCTCCATTGTCCTGGACAGAAAACACTGTTTGCTAAAATGTTTTTTGTAAGATATGTGTGTTTTGATAGGTCTCGGTCTCCAGCCCGTGTCCTGAGGGGCTGTCGCTGCTGAGGACAGAGCGAGCGGCAGCGCCGGGCACAGGAGCGGGGCTGCGTGCGGGACACGGGCCGGGCTGGCAGCGGCGTGTGACAGGCTGGTGTCTCTGTGTGCAGGGCGTACAGCTACGCGGGGCTGGCTCACGGGGCAGAGTGCTTCTGCGGGAACTCGCTGCCCGCGGCCGCGGCGCCGGGCCGGGAGTGCAGCAGCGAGTGCCGGGGCCAGCGCGGCTCCGTCTGCGGCGGCCGGGACCGGCTCTCGGTCTACAGCGTGCAGCTCCGGCCGGCCACCAGGCCACGTAAGTGGGCGAGGGACCGGGCACGGGGGGCACAGAGCTGAGCCGAGCCGAGCCGAGCCGAGCCGGGGCTGTCCTGCTGCTCGTCTGCTCCGTTCGGCAGCGGGGGCTGGAGCAGCCAAGGACAGAGGTGCCTGCAGCAGGGCACGGGGTGTGCCCGTGCTGCTCTGGTCCCTGGATGCTCCCCAGCCTGGCACAGAGCTCCTGGCACCAGGGAGTGAACTCAGCACAGTGACAGCAACAGAAGCACATTTTCAGCTGAAAAAAACACTCCCTTTGGTATCTGAAGGGCTGCAAACCCACATGTGTTTAAGGAATAGCCCTGGAAGAGTGCCCTGTAACAGGAGGGCAGAAAATCACTCTGATCAAGGCCACCCTATGCTCAGATGATCCTAAATAAAATAAGTGATCTGTGACTGTGAGGAATGAGTGGAGGCCAGAAAGAGCCACATCAATCCCTTTCCTGAGAGAAATGAGACCAGTTTTGATTTTCCACGGAGTTCTGTTCCAGCAGCAGTTGGGAATTCTGCTCCATCTTTAGATGGCAACACACTCCACCCATCATTCAGTTATCTGCCATGGGAGACTCCGTGGATAAACCTTTAGGCAAACACAAAGCACACAAGAGACCTAAACAGCTGATCACTCTTTGCAATTGGCAAGCTCACAAAACCTTATGGATGTTATTTGCTGAGAAGAAGCACCAAGACCTTAGGTTGTGCCAGTATTGATGGTACTTCATTTCTTCCTAAAGACAAGTCAAGGTTTGTACAATAATCCAACCAGCTACATATAAATTATATATCAAAGGTACATAGACCTAAATTGCCACTGTCAGGCTGACAGGCATGTTGGCAGGTTTCCCAGGATATGCATCACTGTTTAAACTTCCAGTATGAAATATATATACACATTCCTCAGGAAAAGACAGCATTTATTTTTTTTTTAAGTATTAATGAATTACTCCTCAAATTAGTCTAGCCTGAAGCTAGAGTTGTAATTTTCTTGCCCTTAGTAATACCTGATAGTTGTCTGTTTGAAGAATCCCCCTGACACAAGCCAGCTGAGAGGCCAACAGAAGTATTAATCACAATGAACAAGTATGTTAGAAAGTAACTCTGAGACTGGAAAGGCCCCCATGATTTACTCTGTGTACTGGAGAGCACAGACCTCATGTAAGTCTTTTACATGGAGCAGATTCAGTGACATCTTCAATCAAACCTTCCCAGACAGGCTTGCCCCTCTCTGTCCCTCTCCTCCCTCTCCCCGCTGTGGTTCCCAGAGATCCAGCTCTGCTTCTAGTAAATTGGCTGAATAGTTACAAGAACAAAGTTTAAACAGCTTCTCCTTAGATTGCTCTAGGCTCTTGCTAGAGAGTCTGGGCTTTTCTGCCAAGAAATTCATGCAGAACTAATTTTTTTTCTTCCTAACTGCACCACGGCTCTCCTGTCATTCAACTCACTCCCCACATCAGTTCTGGCAATAAGTTCAAGGGAGCAGCTGCAGTAGTGCCAAGCTCTGTGGTGTTTCTGCAGCAGCAGGTGGAACCAGAGGCTGGTGCTGAACACACGATGGGAGCTGATCTCCCGACTAAAGCCGGGTTTAGAGTCTGAAAGGCTGCAGGAACTCCCTCGGCCTGAAAAGGTGCGGGAGCAGAGGGGCAGCTGAAGAGGAAGGTGGGTCCCATGAGGGGGTTTTCAGGACTCATTTACATTCCTTTCCTTTTCTGATCCAGAAGCTTTGTAGAGTTTTATCAGGGCTTTTAACCCATTGAGGGGAAAGCAGATGGAGCTGGGACCTGCAGACAATAGCAATGCCCTCGTGGGATTGAACTCAAACTCGGCGCTGCTTCCCATGGTCTGTACAAAGATAAAGGCATGTGCTCCTTTCAATACCATGCCATTTGCAGCTCGTTTTTCTGGCATATAATATCGTTTCTCTTATTTCTGCAGCCTTTGTAATATAAAATGTATTTTATTATTTTTGGCTTCTGAACCTAATATTATTCTTTGTGAAAGAGGCAGGGCACTATGGACATCGTTTTCTTAAGAGAAACGTATTTTATATCCCCACAGGGAGGAATGTTATCTATCGAGGATGTTTTAGAGCTCCAGAAAATTTAACAGACACCTTTCCAGCCTCTTTGATACTGCCCAATTTGACAGTGGAGATGTGCTCTGAATTTTGCTCCAAGAAAGTAAGAACAGTTGTCATTTCAAATCCTTTCTTTTATTGTTATTTTAAATTCTTATCTGCTGAGGGAAGGGCAGAGATTAGTGCCTTAGAGCTTTGAATTTGTAAATGAGTTTCTAAAGGACAAAAGTCATTAGAGCAAATACCCAGTGATGCATCTGGTCCAAGTGCTGGGGTGGGGATGGCGGGAGGGAAAGTCATCAGAGTGGTGTCACTAGACATGATGCACAGGCAGGCTGCTCTAAGTGATGAGTATCGACCACGAGGAAATCAATACCTGCTCCGTGTCACATTCCAGTCCAGCCCTGAGCCACAGCTGCCCCCGGGGGAGGTGGCTGCAGCTCCTGGGGACACACAACCTGCCAGAGGGTGGCTGCGGGCTGGCAGCATCCCAAACGTGGCCCTAGAGCCCTCCAAGAGAGCCAGCTGCTCTCAGGGACCATGCCCAGGGCACGGGCAGGGCTCCCTCTGCTTCAGAGCCTCTGGGTTCCCTTCCCCTGCTCCCCACCCCAGTGGGGCTGGCTTTTTCTACACAGGGTTCACTGCATGGTCAGATTTTGCCTGCAGCCACGTTCAGCCTCATGCACTGAACTCAACGTCCAATTACTTTTTGCAGCATCACAAAACTGATTTAAACTCTTAGCTGGCTGATTACAGTGCTTTGACCAGGACCCATGGCCTCAGCACAATCACAGAACAAGCAAAAGGCCTCAAGTTGCATCAGGGGAGGTTTAGATTGGATATTAGGAAAATTTTGGGATTTCCCACGCAAAGCCCCCTCCGGGTTTGTCTCCCTCCTCAGTCGTGTGCTGCCCAAGCTGTGAGAAGGTTGTGCAGGTGAGGGTCAGCCTGTCCACCCAGCCTGCCCTGGGCACACACACTGCACCCCTGGCACCCTGCACTGGCCACCACCTCAAGGTGCAGGGGTACAGAGGAGCAGTTCTTTTGTTGCCTCACAGAACCTCCAGCCTTGCAGAAAAGTTCATTACTTGCAGGAGCTGCTTGGCATGAGGTACAAGGAACATTTTTATTCCAGGCTGTGTTTGAGGGCAGGGACACTGACTAATTTCTCAAACTGAGAAACACTGCTTCATTGTAAAGGAAAGATTTCTGTTTGCAGGCAAACCCAGAGCTGTTTTGCCCTTGGATCAAATCTGTAAATAGTTTTTGACAATGTCATATCTCATTCCCTAAGTAAATGTTGGCTGTTGGGCACACGTGGCACACGTGTTGCATTTGACTCCTTATCAGAGGATGAATGCATGGGCAAGAGCAGGAGATAAGCTGCTCAGCAGTCCTGTCACATGCTCCCACACTCCAAAAGACTTTTAAAAGGCAAAAAGTGTTGATATGGAATAGATGGACTGAAATGTTCAGCACTCAAATATTCCCTGAACCTCCTTCAGCCTTCTGCCTGCCCACACAGCCCCGTGCCACCAAGAGAGCTCACGGGGGACTCCAGGGCAACCCAAATCTTTCTGGTAAACAGCAGAAAGCCAGAATTTTAGGGCCAGTAACCAACTGCTGATTTCTTTGGCAAATATTTAGCACATTTCTCTCAAACTTGTTTTAATTCTTACCACAATTAGCCCAGCAGCTGGGGTTCACTGCCCCACCACTACACAGCTTTGCAGCCTGTTGCCCTTCCTGGGTAAGACTGGTACACCAAAACCTGCACCAAATCCATTAAAAAAAAACTTTTTACAGGCAAGAATTTTTCTTAGGACTTTATTCCTTGCAAACAACACTAACTATAACTTCCTTGTGATTGCACGCCCTAGTAGGCTTCCTATCTAGAAGCAAGGTAACACAAATATGAAGACAGTAACAGGAAAGTAGGAGGAGCTTTAGAATGGCACTGCTTTGATCCTGACAGTGGTGAAGATTTATTTCCTTTGCACGGCAGCAGCATTCCCTGCAGGCTGTGGATGCCACGGCGTTTGCAGAGCGATCTGTTTCTCTGTTTTCCCTGCGTGCAGGAGTTCCCCTTGGCAGTGATCCGAGGGCAGGAGTGCCACTGCGGGTTCCCCACCGGGCGCTTCTCGCTGCGCGAGGGCGCGGACGGGCGGCGCTGCAGCGGGAGCCGCAACGCCAGCAGCGCTGCTGGGGGACAGTACTGCCTGGTCTACCAGACACCTGTGCAAGGTACAGCCCCAGCCCCCGGGAACAGCCCCTGTGCCCCTTCTGCAGCGGGAAAAGGGATCTGTTTACAGCCGGCTGAGCCACAGCCTGGGCGTCACGCCACGCGCAGGAATTCAGGAAACAGGGTTCCTCCCAATTCCCCTCTCGCAATCATGCTCATGAAGATGCAACTTTCCATTCTCTCGTTACACCACACCTTTCAAGACAACTTGCAATGGTTTGTTGCAGCTTTATCAAAAAAGCATTGCCTTACACAAAACCAGCAGAAACCCCTTTGAGGATAATCTTTTTGACCTCATACAGCTGAATTAATTTTAGGAAGTAGCTGACTCACAAGCAGACCAAATTGATACGCTATACTAAGAGAGAGAAGGAGGAAGCAATAAACTTTGTAATCAAGAGCTGTCAGTGGAATTATTAAAAATTCACAGTGCTAACAATGAAATATCTTCTCTCCTCACAGACACCCGCTGCACGGACAGGAAATTCTTAACCACCAAATCCAAAGTGTTTGTTGCTTTGTCAAGCTTTCCTGGGGCTGGGAATACGTGGGCACGCCATTTGATAGAGCATGCCACAGGATACTACACAGGAAGTTATTACTTTGATGGAGCCCTCTACAACAAAGGTACCAGGGCCCAAGAGATGGGACACAGGCAGCCCTTCCAAAGCACAGAGCTTTACTTGTTGCTCCGTCATCCTTCTGCTTGTGGCTGTCAGCATGTTTGGAACAATTTAAACTCGCCTGGACTGAGCAGCCTCCTGCAGTGCAGATGGCAGCAGGGAGACTCCAGCAGCAGGGACACTCCAGCAGCAGGGACAGCTCTGACAGCAGGGACAGCTCTGACATGCAGGGTTTGCAGTTGTGCACACTGCCTGCACTGCTGCCCTGTCACACACGTGTGCAGCTCCCACCTGACAGGCTGGTCCAAAGACCAGTTACCTACAGGCTGTGGGTAAGACCCTTCAGTGAACATGTAGGTTAAATTTCCAAACGTTGCTGGTTATGGGAGAACAGTGTGGTGAGGCTGCAGGGGCTCAGCAAGCAGCAGGCACTGGCCCTGTGGAACGCTGCCTCCCTGCAGTGCAGGGCTGAGGATGGATGCCTCCCCCAGCAGAGCACAGCCTGGCTGCCAGCACGAGCCCAGCGTGGTGGCTGGGGCTCCAGCCATGGTGTAGCTGACTGGTGCTGTCACACCAGCTTTACACCACTGTAGGGGATGATTTAGTGGGAAAAGGCACAGACATAGAGCCAGGCAAAAAAGCCAACAATCCTGTCTTGTAAAACAGGTTTTAAAGGAGAAAAAGACCACTGGAGGAGCAGGAGGACCATCTGTGTGAAAACACATGAAAGTGGCAAGACAGAGATCGAAATGTTCGACTCGGCGATCCTGTTGATAAGGAACCCCTACAAATCCCTGATGGCAGAGTTCAACAGAAAATACGCCGGGCACCTGGGCTATGCCACTGACCGCAACTGGAAGAGCAAAGGTGAGCAGTACCCAGCACAGGCGGGTGTGGAATCTCCTCAGGGTGCTGGCAAGGGGGGACCTGGGTGAGCGCTGCAAACAAATCCAGTGGGACTTGAGTCCTGCTGCAGCTGAGGTCAGTCCCAAAGCCCGTGACACCTGCACGGTGGGAGCAGCTGTGCTCCTGCTCTATGTCCACCCCCAGAAGGGAGGGGAGTGCAGCACCATTGCCACAGGAGCATTCCTGCAGGAGCATTCCTGCCACTGCCCTGCTGGGCACAGAAAATGTCCATGCACTACGCTCCTGTGCACAGCCCATTTGCCAGGCTGAGGTGAAGAAAATTTGCCCCTGCAGCATGTAATAACCATGAGAAATCTAATTTAAGATTTGGAGGATCCGATGGAGCATGACATTTCATGCAGGATATTTTAGCAGCGCAGGTGCTGCTGCACTGCAGAAAAATAGGGATAATAGCAATAAGTGGACCTGAAATTCAGTGTCCCCTGAAGACACGAGAAGACTTCAGAAGCTGCCTTTCTCACTTCACATGTGTGACTGGCAAGCTGGCTGGTGATTGCAGTTTCCCCACTGCATACGCAGCTGCATTCAGACTCTGCAGCAGAAAAGCCATTTGGTTTCCATTTCTCCTTGTACATATTTTAGGCATTACAGCTGTGGCTTGGCAGAGGGCTGGGGGGAAAAATGTCCTGTGTCACAGCACATTTCTTTCCCAAGCTGCTGTTTCACCTTTCATCAGTCACAACTCAAGACCTATTCATCAAAAACTGACAAAATAGCCCCCAGAAAAAAAGAAAAAGTCTGCTGGGAATGGCTTTCCCATACTGCAAACTGCAAATTGCTACATTTCAGCCACAAATGCTCTTTGTCCAGCCCAAAAGCTTTCACTAGGACTGTCCTGACTTCAGGAAATTAAATTACCAAAGAGAGCAAATAGAGATCCAGGTATCATTGATGTTCCTGCCTCCCTGCCCCTGCAGAGTGGCCGGATTTTGTGAACAGCTATTCCTCCTGGTGGGCCTCCCACGTCCTGGAGTGGCTCAAGTACGGGAAGCGCCTGCTGGTTGTGCACTACGAGGAGCTGAAGCAGAGCCTCATCCCCACGCTGAAGGAGATGGTGGAGTTCCTGAACGTGACAGTGACCGAGGACAGGCTGCTCTGTGTGGAGAACAACAGGGACGGCAGCTTCAAGAGGTCTGGTGCTAAACAAAAGGATTTTGAGCCATTCACCCAGGAAATGAAAGATCTCATCAACAAATACATCCTGACAGTGGACGAAGCCCTAAGGGAAAGAAACTTCTCCGGGCTGCCCAGGGAGTATGTGCCAAGATGATAGGCTGGTATCACACTGCTGTGGTTAAAAATGAAGTTTTTTTTTTTCTTAAAAAAAAAACAGGAAAAAAATCCCAAACAAAAACCTCACAAACAAACAAGAAGGAAAAAAAAACCAACCCAAACAGAAAAAAAAAAACAGGAAAAAAAACAAAACAAAAAAAGACCAGACCTCTTTCGCAGTTATGGCAAAGCTACTTGTGGAGGCTGCTGAGCAGTGCAGCAGTCGGGAATGCCTGGGCTTTGTCAGCGCCAAACCTGGCTCCAGGGGCATGGAGGAGACCCCAGAGGGTGGCAGAGAAGGGAGTGCCACCTGTGCCAGGGGTTCAACACAGGTTCCTGCACCTCCATCTTGGCCTGCAGAGTCATGGTGGGTCTGGGGGACACCAGGGCCAAGTGTCACCACGGCCAGTGCTCTTGGTTCTGGACATGGGAATGCTCTTGGTTCCAGCTGGGAGCACCTGGAGAACAGGGGCAAAGGGGGTGAACCCCAGTCCCTCCAGCCCCAGAGGGGTAGGACCACACCTCCCACCCCACCCCTGAATCCCTGGAGGAACCCCAAGGCGCTCCAGCCTGGAAACCACAGCTGTGTGGATAGAGCTGCCCTCAGAACCCCTCCAGCAGGTTTGATTTTTAACTCCTGCAGCCACCCGAGGTTTGTTGGACCCTGCAGTGGGGAGAGAACAGGGCACACAGGGCTGGCAGGGCAGCTGCCCCATCACCCTGGGCACCTTGGAGGGGGCCAAACCCTGCAGCCAAAGGGGCTGCCCTGCTGTGAGACACTTCTGTTCACATGAAATAAAGGATTTCTTAAAAATTGAGTGAAAATACTAATTTTAATAAAGCAAGTTTATATAAAGGGAGCTGAACTTCCTCTGCCTGTGTATCATCGGTGCTTTAAAATCAATAGAGGACATGGGGTGCACTTCAACCTGAGTCTCTCCCTGTTCACACCCCACACGTGGCTCATCCTGTGCCACCTGCCTGCTATGGGGTTTGTTGTGGGGTTGTCACATCCCCATCCCCAATACTCAGTGCCTTCCCTGGCAGGGAGGGTCTCAAGGGCCACAAAGGGGTGAGGGATTGCAGTGGATTGAGCTGGTTCACAAAGAAAACAGAAATTATTTTTGTTTGTGCAAGGGCTACAGCTCAAAACAACAACCCAGTTTGGGTGCTGTGAGCCCAGATAAAGACAAGGGTGAGACCCTGTGGTGCCTGCTCAGGGTGGCACAGCCCTCCCTGGGACACCACACAGCTCACACACACATGGACACCAAGGAAAAACCCAAATAACATTGTACCAAACACCACGGACAGTACAGCAACACCCAGGTACAGAAACATTTCCATAAAGCAGATTATTAAGGATGTCACAAAACAGGACTATAACCATCTCCACTCTGACTTAGTAAAGAGCTAATTCTTTTGGAAATTATGCGTTAAAGCTCTTCCAAGTTTCATTTGGGCAGGAGTTGCTGTTGATGGACGTGGGTCACAGCCCACAAAGTTTGAGTCCAGCCTATGGAAGGAGCACAAATACTTCACAGAAAGAAATTGCTCTTAGCCTCACTGAATTACATGCCTGAGACCACACACCAGGATTTGGACCCACCACAAAACATGAAGATTATAACATTTTTTTACATTGCCTTTCCAGCCTTGTGTAGCATTACAGGATCATTTTTGAAAGTATTTTGATAATTTCAAACCTGTAAATGGTGAGCAAGGACAGGCTGTAAAGTCTCAAGAAGGCAATTTAATTATACATATGTCCTGTAACGAAGACTCTTGGTGGCTGAAATTGGAGCTGGCAAAAGTTATGAATATGCATTAGCTCTGTAATGCCAAAAATGAGCTCGTTTAACAATAAAAGAAATTGTAGCCAACCATTTCTTAATTGCTGAGGTACGGGGGCTGCCTCTTTATTTGTATACATTTAGTACAAATTATGTACACCTGTTATATACATGATACATCTGTATGTACAGACACACCAACGTATCACTTGCATTTGTTCTGCCAGGGCTCTTTTAGGATCACAGGAACAGTGGAGGATTTCATGGCTCATTGCCACACCAAGAGCCTGGACAGAGGCACAGCTCACACCATCCTTCCCTGCCACATCCTCTTGGTCAGTGTTGTCTTTTGGCTGAAGCAGCTCCTCATCTTTACCTTGAGATGTGTTCACAGATACTGACCACATCCTCTCTCAAGCTCCATCTTGCCAGAGCAAATATTCTGTGGTGCTTTACCCAATTCCCCTGCAAGGCAGGTTTTCCTCTCAACCATCTCTGTGCTTATTGCACTTAGCTTTAATTAGCCAGAATGTCTCAGTAACAAAAAAAAGAAGAAGAGCTATTATGCCACTGAAAGCCATGTTGATGTTCACTCCACACAGACTTGCCTTATTTTGTATTCAAAATATTAGAAATGGAAGAAGTATGCATGCAATTCCCTCAAGCTTTCAGTTTTCCTCAGGAAGTCATGAGTCATAAGCAGGCAACTGGAACAAAACAGAGATGCTACATTTGAAAAAGAAGAGCTTAACACTTGAGATTGTTAAAGTGAGCAACAGCCACAATACACAAGGTGGAATCCAGATTCTCTATTGAACTGTAGCTAAAACGTGGGTAAACCATGCTAGAAGAGAGGACATAATAGGAGAGAAAATGGTTTTTCTTCCTGGAGACCAATTGCAAAATAAAGCCCTTAAAGCAATCCTAAAAATAGCATGAATGTCATCACCAGTAGTTCTGTCTTTCTACAGTGCTTTATGAATTTCCCATTGAACCCATTTCTTTTAAAACCCATTACTCACTGCTAAGACCAAGCTACTATACTAGTGCAGCAATATTAACCTCCATGAAATAATTAAAGGATGGATTATCAGCATGAGACCTTACATGACACCTCTCTGGAACCTAATGTGTCTTCCAATGGTCTGCAATATAATGAGATGTTCAAATATAAAACCTTGAGTTACTGCTTTTGTCAGTTGTAACATTTATTCAATCAGAAAGATCCGACTTCCTCACTGCATTACTTACACTTTACTTCTGACCTTGGGTGGTTGAGAGCAATCTTTAAGGAAGCTATCCCTTTGAGTCTCCTTTTTATATTAGCATTTAATTAATCTAACAAATTTCCTGATGTACAATTATAATGGAGTGTAAATCAGCTCTTCCCCTTTGAACCACAATGTTGCATTTTTTAGCCTTCTGCATACTCAGACCAGCAAACACATCCATGTCTCAGCTCTTCCTACCCAGCACCTATTTATCTTCAGTTGCTGGTTCCCAGATCAGGAGCTTTTCCCTTTGCAGGACTCCACCTTCCATCCTCACACCCTGCTCCTCCATCTGAGGGCCCCTCAGGCTGCACCATCCTGCCGTTCCTGTATTCCCAGGTGTGCCCAAGAAAATGCTGAAATCTTATCAGGGAGTGTATCATTTCTAGACATGGGGCACGATCACCACTCATGGCTGCAGGTTTTTTCCCAAGCTACCTGGAAGAGCAGCAAAGAGGAGAATGGCTTCTCTGAATCACATGAACCAGTGTCAAGCAATCCCTCAAATGATGAGCAACACGATTGAAGTGCATTGTTGAATGTTTTATGCAATAGTTAAGATGATGAGAAAGGCCCAAAGATTTTTAAATGAAATCAGCTCTAACTGAGGACGTGTGATCTCATCAACGCATTCTCTCCCTGCCCTCTTGGTGCAGAGTTTGTCCTGCCCTGCCCTTGGAGCCTGCTGGTCTGCACATCCCAACTCGCCCCTGCCTGCCCTGGAGACACCAGGCAGGATTTTTCTGCAGCTCAAGGCTCCCCAAGCCCTGGCTGGAGCTCCTCCAGGGGCTGCCCCAGTGCAGGGCACAGCACCCAGCTGCCCTCGTAGCTCTTGCCCTGTTGCCTTTCCTTGTGCCCCATGGAGAGCTCCAAGGTGTGTGGCCAGGACAGCCTATGGAATCACAAGCTCTGAAAAGTACTGAAAACAAAAATAATTTCCTCCCATGAGCCACAGTGGAGAGACCTTTCTGCACCAGAGGGGTCGGTCAGAAGCAAACTGCATTATCTGGAGCAGTTGGTGCAGACACACAGAGACTGGATTATGAGCACTTATCCCGAAGGCAAAACACAATCACAGCCTTTGGATTTTTAGGTATGTCAGAAGCTGCATTAACCTATAATGCTTCTGAAATAAAACACTTAGTACCACCCTAGAAAAATTATACAGCTCATTTCATAGGAGAAAATTCAAGTCACAATGGATGAAAAACACGGAGAGGGAAGTGATTTAAAGGCAGCACCTTGCTAATGACAAGAACATTTCTTTGACGAGTGAGGTTATAAAGGAGCAGTCTGCAGTACAACTGCATCCCTCATGGAGCATCAAATATGCTGGAAAATAAACCAAATCTTCCATGCTGACTTAGCCCATTACAGTGATGTTCTGGAAAATTGTCAAACACACACAAACACACATTTGATGCATGTGTGACTGCATGGGCAGCGGGCCCCACATCTCCACACAGGGACCAGCAGGTCTGGGGTCCCCTGGAGCCTCTGCACTGCCCTGGGGGGCACAGGGCTGGGACAGCACCCAGCACCTGGGGACAGGGCACAGCTGCACCTGGGGACAGGGCACAGCACCTGGGGACAGGGAACAGCACCTGGGGACAGCACCCAGCACCTGGGGACAGGGCACAGCCGCACCTGGGGACAGGGAACAGCACCTGGGGACAGCACCCAGCACCTGGGGACAGCACCCAGCACCTGGGGACAGGGCACAGCTGCACCTGAGCCCTGTGCTCTGCTGGAGCATTTCTGTTCAAAGAACGTGCAGACCATTTGTTTTCTCAGAAACACTTTTTTTTTTTTTTTTTTTTTTACAGTCACTCATTTAAATGGATTTCACTGTGCCTGTTTTATGCCTCTCTTTATTCCAGTAGAGACTAAATTAAGCTTTGAAGTTTAGTGAGAAATCCTAATGGCATTCAGCTTCAATGCTATTGCCTGAATCCTGGGGAATTAAAGAAAGGGGGAGAGCAAGAGGAAAGAAACCACTCTTCTCTTTTATTGTTTTCTACAGCTTGATCCTGAAATGACTGACTTTGAAAATAACCTCAGCACATAACTTTATGGATTATTCATACATACTAAAACATGTAAACACAGTTTTCAAAGGTTAAAATAAAGCTCTTTTCCTGTACAGGTTACAATTATTTAATATTTTGACACAGCAACTAACATCATTAATATTAAACAGCACATAGAGGAAAAAGTGATCTTAAACAAGCATGAACTTTTCTCATCAGTATGGAACATCTACACATTGCCCAGGAAACAGACAGACTACAAGTATGCATAAGGGTCTTCCAATAAGGAGGGAAGAATTAAGCATTTTAATTTTGTATAAAACTGTAGCTGCCACTTAGCCATTGACTAAGAATGAGGTTGGTCAAAATGTGTATTTGCAAGGAATGTTTTGGCATGGTAACAGTCTTGGGGGATCAAACTGGCATTATTCCAGTTTTCAGGAGTAATAATGACCATGTAGTCACAAATGGAAGATAAATTAAGCTGTATTCAATTACTACAACAATACACAGGATGCACCTAGAGCACACACTGTGTGGGCTGATTTAAGCCTGTGCCCTCCCCACAGCAGAACTTTTGTATAGCTGTGAGCCACAGGATAGCCCAGAGATGCAAATTCTGTGCTCTTTGGGCAGTGACAAAAATATAAATTCACCCAGCACTGTCGTGACTGAATTTCCTGACTGAAGGATGAAGCAGGCCTGGGCTTTAAGCAAGTGTTCACTTCTTGCAATGTTCATTCAGAAAGGAGAGACAACAACTTCTGCCTGTGACAACTTCTGCCCAGCTACAAACAGGATTAATCCTAATTGCCAGGGACAGAAATCCTGTGGGGCAATCCAGCCTGGCTCTTTGGTGGCACAGGGTTCTCCCCTGGACTTTGAGGTTATTGTCTATTGCTTCATTTAGTTTAGTCTATGTCCCAGTTTTGTGCTGGTGCCCATGGCTGGCACCTGAGCACCTCTGCAGTTATTGACATTGCTCAGGAATATCAAAACACCTCGTGGGCTCCTCAGGAGCCAGGGACACTGGGGCAGAGGGGCAGGACAACTCTTAGATGCCAGCAAGAGCACCCTGCATCCTCTTTCTGCTCTGTCAAAAACTGCCTAGGGAAAAAGGTCATGTTCAAAGTGTCCCAAGTTAAGAAAATAAACTTACAACAAACAAACAACAACAACTAGAAAAATTGCACTTGCCAAAGTAGCTGCATTGAAAAAGACTTGGTTTGGTTCAGACTACCTCAGCTTTATAAACCCAGTTCATGGTTGGTTGTTTTTGGGTGACTGAACATGAACCAACATCCTTCCTGGGCTGTTTTGTTCCTCAGGCTATTTACATCCATGCACCCACAAATTGTCTCTTCAGCTCTCTTATGTGGCAGCAATACAGGAGAGTAAAAAGGGTAAATAAATGGAAATTTCTAATTTCTTCTGGTGCAGGGAACAAAATTGCTCCTCACAATTACAGCGATATCAAAATTAAGTTCTGAGCTTTTGTAAACATAGAGGTTTGTTACAAACACTTAATCCACCTCTACCCACTCTCAATGAAATGAGGCACAACAAAATTATTTTCAATGTACTTTCTGCATTATTTCACAGAGGATTGTTAATAATATTTAATTTGCTATCACTGCAAATATATAGCTAATTATAATTAGACAAGAAAATGCAAACCACTGTATTCTGTCGTTCTCCAGACCTGTGTAAGGAAGATTTATTTTACAGAACACCTCTTACCCAGGAGCAGCTCACTTCTCTCAAGTCAGAAAACCCAAAATCCTTCATTTTAATCATTGACTGCAGGACATATGCTAAGTGTAAATACATCCAAGTTGAATTTGTAAAGCATTAGCATATATGCAAAATACCTTTAATCAGAACCATGCAGAGGGGAACTTCCAAAACAACTTTCTTCCACAGCATTTTACAAAAACTCATATTGTTATTTGTAAATTGCAAAAATAAAAGCAGGCCTGCATCCCCAGTGTGGAGAAATAAAAGTTACATCAATTTCTGGCCAATCCTGCCAATTTTATCTGTACTAGGAGCACAATAAAACTATTTCTCTAAAAGAGCGGAATAAAAAATGAGAATGGCTTTTATTTAACTAATCTAAGAATTAATTAAAATAAAGATTTGCTGTCAGTTGTGAGCATCAACAAACGAACAGACCATTATTCTAATAATGGCTTATTACATTATTTCTCTGCTGGTATGCAATATTGATTGGAAGTCCTTGGGATGGAACAAATTGATTATTTGTGCAAATTTAACAACTGTTTGCTTACAGATGCAAATGCTTCTTGTTTAATTTGAAATAAGTCTGTAGGCAAGTTGCAGATGCTGGCAAAGGCGGCTCAGTGCACGCACAGCTCCGAGCATTTACAGCTGAGATTCACTCGTTAACCCCGGCCAGATCCTCGGCGTGCTCAGGTGTGACCCAGCCCAGCCCTTCCCAGAGCCCACACCTGAACCTGGGTCCTGCCAGCGGTGCTGCAGGGGGGCGGCCAGCCAGGGGGGTCAGGGGTGCTGGGCAGCGGGGCTGGCACATCCCCTGGGATGGCACATTCTCTGGGATGGCACACCCAGTGGGGCTGGCACATCCTCTGGGATGGCACATTCCCTGCGATGGCACATCCCCTGCGATGGCACACCCAGTGGGGCTGGCACATCCTCTGGGATGGCACATTCCCCGGGATGGCACATCACATCCCCTGGGATGGCGCATCCCCTGGGATGGAGCATTCCCTGGGCTGGCACATTCCCTGCGATGGAGCATTCCCTGGGATGGCACACCCAGCGAGGCTGGCACATCCTCTGAGATGGCACATTCCCCGGGATGGCACATCACATCCCCTGGGATGGCGCATCCCCTGGGATGGAGCATTCCCTGGGATGGCACATCCCCACGACTCCCGTATCCCCCAGGATGGCACATCCATCACATCCCCCGGGATGGCACATCCATCACATCCTCCGGGATGGCACATCCATCACATCCCCCGCTCTCTCCCCTGCTCAGCCTCCAGCCGGAGCCACACCCGGACCTTGCCGGGGTGCTGAACTCCCACCTCCAGTGTCCCACATTCAAAGGGAGTCACCAAGAGCCGCTCCACGCAAACACGGAGCCACAGCTCTGCCCCAGCCCTCCTGCGGGAAACTCCGGCCAGGCTGCCGGTGGCCACGGCGGCAGGAGAACGAACCTCGAGGCACGAGAGCCCCGGGTTCAGAAGAACCCCAGAACCCAGGTTCAGGAGAGCTGAGCAGCCGCGGGCAGCAGGAGAGCAGCGCAGGAAAATCCCGTGTGCCGTCACCGCTCTGCTCCCCTGCCAGGACCTGCCATCCCCTGACGCTCCAGGCATCGCGTTAGATCTTAGTGAAAAATCTCTGCAGGCCACAAAGGGAGGGGGAGGCTCTGTCTCTGGGAGTGAATCTCACAAACCATGGTACAGGGTCACCTGTACAGGGATGCAAATGGCACAGCTCATCCTCTGACAGAAACCCGCACTGAATTTACCTGAGCCTTGCCAGGCAGTTCCAGGAGTCTCATCCCGGTGTTCTGGGGCTGTTGAGAACATTGCTTTAGCTGGTAAAAGTTAGCATCATTCTGACTTCAAACAGACTTCTTTTGGTTTATCAGCTGCTGAGGATCATTTCCTTCAGCCATTTCAAGGTAATAAAAATGTTGTTTAAAAAACTTATTACAACTGGTAAACGGTCCATGCAAGAAAACATGAAAAGCAATTTCAAAGTGCAAGTTGCAAGTCTGAAGAGATGCCTATTGCTATTTGTGCAGTAAAACAGACGAGGGAATCATCAAGCCATTTGGGTTTTGATACAGAAGGACAAATAGAGGGGGAGATGCTGCTCCGAAGTAGCACAGAATTCAGGTTTTCATAATAATGAGATTAGCAAGAGAAATGCAGCGTCACAGTACTTAGCTGCCTTTTCCCATCAGCAGAAGCTGCACTGTTAGCCTCACAGGGTTATCAAAGGTTGGCAAAAACAAGAATGAAGTTTAACGTGGAAAAGCCTCAGATGTTAAAACTGAGGTCTATTAATATCCACAGGCTTCTACCTCTGTTTGGAATAACAGTATCAGAACTGCCAAAACAACTCCCAGAGTTCAGGAAGAAGAATTTGTAACCGTTCTGAAGAAAGAAATGCTCTCAAACATCTGTTTGTGGGTCCAGAACAGCGAAAGGCAACTACAATATTAATAAAAAAAATCTTTGAGGCAAAGAGCAAGAGAACTTATTTCACGCAAAACAATGAAACACCTTTTAAATTCAGCCCTTTCTCACCTCTGTAAATTGCAATAATTGAAAGAGAGGGAAAAAGCTCAATGCTGATAGATTATTTATTTCTGTGAGTAACAGTTTCTGACCTCTTGCAACCTGATAAAAAGGAAATGACCCAGGGGCCTTTTTGTGCATTCTCAATTACCATTTCACATTACTTCCACTCACAGCTTACCTGCCCTGATGAGGAATAACACACTTCTGCTTTGGCTGAGGAGCCTCAGAGCTGCTGCCAGCAATCTGTCCAGCATCTCCTGTGCCCTGTGAATATTCATGCACCAGAGGGATGCTCGTGGGGTGAGGTGGCAGCAATCCTTTCAAAAGGAGTCAGGAATACCACCAGCACTTGAAAAGCCACCCAGCCATTTTACTCTTTATTGAAAATATTTTGCTTTCCCCTTCTTCCATACAATTAAATTTGCCATGGTGAATTGGCATGCAAAATTGCCCTCTCCATATACATTGTTGTTAAATTACTCTATAATTAGTGCTAACATATTGTACTTAGAGCATTTACTATGCTTGATGGTTCCATCAACATAACCTTATTGTGATCTATAGCAGAAAGGACGACAATTAAAATGGTATTACTCACTTTTAAAGAGCCACTGACAAGTTCTACCTACATTTGCAAGCATCCTTTCAATCATGCTTAGCCACCTCCATAAACTCTATTAAATAATTGTATAGTGCTAATTTCCCTGTGGAGAGAGAGAGAAACAGAAAAGCCTTCCCACCCTCTGGGCAGGGCTGGGAGGCAGAGAATCCAGAGCCATGGTGGGGTACCTGCCTCCCATCGGGGGCTTTTGAATGCCCAGAAATCAGTGCTGGGAATCCCCCCGTATCATCCAGCAGGAATTGGGATCCTAAATTCTCCAGGCACTTCTGCAAATCCAGGAGGGCAGGATTTACATACCCCCAGGGACCCAACAAAACAGAGAAGTAATTCCTCTATTGGAATTTTATCCAGTTACATGGGCCTATTCCCTGTGCACTGTCTCAGAGCCAGGACCAAGATTTAGCCTTTGGTTAGAAAGAATATTTATACACCTGCTTCATGCAAGCTGAGTGCAGGACCCACCATAAATAGGTAACTTAACACTAAAATTACTTTTTAAATGAAGCCTTCATTTTTCATATGGAAAAGGAAATCCACTGGAATACTAATAGCCTACATCTTTCAGATTTGTATTCAGGTATGGGGGAGCAGGGTGAGGAAGAGGGGTAGAAATTACCTCAATTCTGACAGTCACATAATTTTGTGGTTCAAAAGTTATTGGAACGTTTCAGAGCATAATGCCCAATGATTTGCATTCCAGAGACCTTCCCCAGAAACTGAAGGATTGCTAAAGGCTGCGTATCTCAGCTCTAATGCTTGTGCCCTTTTCTCAAATTAGTGATACTGTCAAGCTCTGATGAGATCATATCTGACACAGAGAAAAATTATGGTAAGTGTCATGTGTGATCTTATCCAGCCCAACTCCTATTTCCACGGGAGTACAAAAGGAAAGAAAGTTCCATTAAACTGTATTTGAGAAGGTGATATTCACCCTGCAGCTATGGGACTGTATCTGAGCACTACTTACCACATCCTCAGAAAAGAGCAGAAAAAGAAAATTCAGAAACAGCACCAATGATCTAAGCAATCATGTAATACAAGCAATCATGTAATACAATCCCAGCTACAATTTAATGCTGATTATAATTCTAGACTACTAGATGCAAGTGAAAAAAAAAACAGATGAATTTTGGGGAACTGTTTCCACATGTATAATTAAAAGGGTGCTATAGCAGCTGAGGATCTGGCCTTGCTTGTGAGAGGCAGGGTTTGAACTTTGAACAGGGTTTGTGTGTTTTGCCTATAATTTGGCTATGGCCAGAACACATCCAAATAGCCTTGAGGGGGGGATGATCAGTGACTGAGAGAAGCTCTGAGAGCCATCTGTGAACTGGGCTGTGAACCTGAAACCACCTGCAAACACCCAGTGCACCAAGATTCACATGGCCACTAAAAACAGCACGAGTGGGCTGAGTTGTTTGTTAAGTTTCTGAGCTCACAGCAGCTGAGGAGCCCCTGATGGGTGTATCTGCCTCTGTCTGATGCTTTCAGGAGCAACCACAACTGCTGCTGGAGGAGATGCACTCAGCAACACCTCCAGTCGTGTCAGTGCTCTCAAACAAGCACCCTAATATGGAGTTAATAAGAATGCCTATGTTAATTATACATCCATTTATTGCTAGAAGTGCACTCAAGATTTAGTAAGAGATGAATCTAGATGTGTGCTAATTAGCTGGAATCTGTATGAAGTGTGAAGGGTAAAACTCCCACCTGCACCAGGTAGTGTTTGCTCAGTGCTGCATTTGGCTTCCACCCATCCCTGGTGCCATGAGGAGCGAGCTGCTCCTGAGCTGACCTCACTGCACAGACACAACTCCACTGCAAATGCACCATGACCTTTTCATCAGTGCTAGATACTTGCAAAGATACTTCTGTAAAATCAGTTTAATGCTCTACCTGCAATTCAATACCAATGCAATCAGACCAAGATTATGCACAAATAGCTCTGACTCACTGCCTGCCCTGCTCAGCCACATGGTGTTTGAGCAGGAGAATGCAAAGCAAAGAACTTCCCTTCCAAGTACAGTGTAAATGGTAAATTCTAATGGGTATTTTCTGGAGAGCCATTTTTAAACATTAGGCATGCATGTGTACTTTTGCAATCAGAGTTATCAGACACCATTAGATGTGAGTGAGACTTTGCTCAGAGTGCTGACAGCAAAACCAGGACCTGGAGGAATTATGGTTGTGATCCAGCTTCTTTCCCATGGCTCGGCCAAGAAAACAGTGACTTGATCTTTAAAGGTCTGGACTATGTGTTGCAGAGCTCTCTGGGGCCAGGAAGGCTTTCCCACAGGGAATAAGCATCTACCCATTCTTTAGAGTAAAGGGTTGGATTCCAACCATGTGTCCATAAAGTACAGTGACTTTATTTAGACCTCATGTGAGTGGAATTTAGTCACATTATTCTGAGCAAACAGGTATTAGAGAAGAGAGTTTTGACTTGAATATCAAAAACATCCAACCCCCCCAACAGTTGTTAAACAAAGAATCATTCTGAATAAGACTAACTCATGTTAATATTAAAACATCATACAGGGGGAAAAAAGTGAGAAAGCAAGCCAGTGAGAAAGAAAACTTGGTATAAATCAAGCCTAAACACTCCACCAATCATCAGCTCTCTAAATCAAGAAATCTGACAGATTTTCCAAGTGAGAATCAATCTTCCTGTCTCTGCAGTAAGTATACTGTAATCCTTTTTCCAGCACAGTACAGAAAATGTAGCTGCCACATCCAAGATTTATTGAAAAATATTCTGCCAGACCATTTGAATGCTGCTGTTCCAAATGTTTTTAAACAAGAGGTCAGAAGAATTTTCATGGCTCTGTCCTGCTCCTCTGTCCAAAACAGCTTTGGTGAAAGACAGTTCACGTGGCTCACACAGTTTGTGTGCCTGCCCCAGCAGTAGCTGATGCTCCTGCCACAGGACAGATGCTGCTGACAGCACAGAGAGGGCAATGTGGGGGACAGGAGACAAAAAAGCAAGGACAGTTAAGTAAGCAGGAAGGCAGTACTAAATCCCCCTCACCCCCAGCACTGCCCCTGCCTCCCCCATCTACTGCAGGTTGCAAATCAAAGCTCAGCCCTCAGAGGACAGACTGGGACAGGAACAGATTCTGACTACAGGCAAAAGTACTGGGAAACAACCCCTTAATTCTCAGTACAATACAGCTAATCAATGCTGCTGGCATTGGAATCTCTTCATGTTACAAGAAATTCAAGTGATTCTGCAAAAATAACCCTGAGGCAACATGTAAAGGGAGAGAGAAAACCCATTGAATTAAGAAACTCTTTAAATTCAGAAGCCACTGAAAAACCCATGAGCTAAGGTTTCACCAGAGTTTCTAGGGCTGTTTTTAAAGCACACTGATGAGTTGACAAGAGGTATTCTTCCCTTCCCCTTGCTTACAGCCAGGGGGCTGCAGCAGATCCATCTAAAGGGGCACCTCCCAAGCATCTCGTGGCTTGCAGCAGGCATTGGTGCTGTGCTGATGCTCCTGGGCTGGTGGTGCTGGTCACTGAGCCCTGAAGTCAGCAGAACTGCACTGAATCTGGACTCCTTGGGATATTAGTTTTTGACAGTGTGTGCTGACACTGGTGTCCTGGCTCGATTTCAGTTTTCTTGGTTACCCCCAGCACCTGCAGCCCCTGCTGCTGCCTGGGAGGATGATCCCTGTTCTCCATGACCATGCTGGGGGAGGCTGGGTTTGGGGAGGGCAAAGTCACAGCCACGTGTCATCCCTGTACCTAGCAGAGATGCCAAGGTGTGTTCTTCCCATGGGAACTTCCAGGAATGGCAGCACTGCAGGGTTTATCCATGACAGCCCACAGGAGGGGGAGGCTCCAATCAGGGAGGTGAGGAAGCAGGAGTGAGGAGCCCAAGGTTCAGTCGATGTTGAATGAACAGGTTGATGTTTTAGGAGCTGGCCTGGCAGGGAGGAGCCAGTGAGATGCCACTGAGCTTCCTCACTTGACCTTTGGAGGAGGGAAGTGATCTGGTAAAATTTTAAGAGATGCATGTTCCCACTGGTGAAAAAAGGGAGCAGAGGAGAGGCTGTTTCCTTCCTTTTGATCCTTCAGTCTCTCTAAAAACTTACAATGAGAGCTTAGTATAGTGTGGTTTTTAACGAGGATAATTTGTATTCCAGGAGAAAAGCTCAGGTTTGATGCTCCTTCTAAGTCTATAAAATACAGCAGCCAATGTGTCTGTCCAACAGCAGAAGGAGACCTTGCAGGTATTTTTGTTCTACACTGGTAAAGATGGTTATTCTTTTTCAAAAGGCATATATATTTTTTCTTTGCTTTCTGCATGTATTTTCACTTTCTTATAAGCTAAAGAAACATTTAATGCAGAAGTACTGTGGGAATGTCCCCAGAGCTGCAGTGCAGATGTGTCCCTGTCCACTCTTCCCATGAACTGCACCTGCTCCTCACCCCATCAGTCAGGAACAGGCCCCTGTGGGGAACAGCCTAACATTCCTTCAGATGAACATGCAGGAAAGATGGGACCTGAGCTGGTTCAAAATCCAGCAGAACAATTTCCTTTAAAAATTAATTACTGCTGACATCTAATACGATTGCGGCATGCAGGCAGACACCAGCAATTAATTAATCGGCAGTTTTCAAAAAAGAGGGTATTGATTTGTTGTTCCTCATAAACCTGGAATATTAGATTGAGGACAAGACAATTACATAAAGCAAGGGAAGGAAATTGGCTTTCATGAAGGAGACAAATGGAAAGGAGTCTGGGTGTCTCTGGTTTTCACCTGAATCCCCATTTAGGCTCATACACCAGAAATACACATTCAAAACAGCTCACTCATTCCTCTGGAAAATTCTCTCCAGTAAATAAACTATGCTGTCCCATGCCCTGCTCCACCTCCAGCACTTGCAGCAGAGCAGGACCTGGCTGTGCTGCACAGCCCAGCAGCCCCCTGCTCCCCTGGCAAATGTCAGCTCTCAGCTCCAGAGCACCTTCTGTCAGCAGCTCTGTTAAATTCAGTCCTGCTTCCCAGCAAGCTTCCTTCCCTTCCAGACAGCCATGGCACATGGAGCCTGAGTGGCATGGCCAAGGCAGCCTGCTATCAATCACATTCTGTTTATTCCTGGAGCACAGTTGTCTCTTTTTAATTATCTGCCCTGTCCTCCGCTCTGTCACACCTCTCTGTTTCTCTTTCTTTCCATACATGTCATTTACACCCCATAAATACTCTTTCCTATGAGACAGAAGCTCACATTTGGGGCATTATTTAGGGGTTTGACTGGCACAGCTTCACTGATTCAAGAGGGAAAACCAGCAGAAAGATTCTGTGCTGCCTGGCAGAGTGTGCACCGCAGCCCTGGAGGGTGGCAGGAGCAGGGGCAGTGCTGTGCCCTGGGCACCCTCTGCTCTGCCCATCCTCTGCCACTGCCCAGCCCACAGCAGAGAATTCACTGAGCAGTGAATTTTCACTGGTTGCACAGAGTCTGGTGACAACACCGCCAGCACAGAAATCCTGGAGAAAAACAAACAGGAGGATCTCACACAGGCAGTTTCCATGGAGGCAGCTGCTGCTTGAGTGGGCTAAAAAAACAAAATAGCCTCTCGTCCAGAATTGCACATTGCCTTTCTCCCTGCAATCACGTGTCTGGGGTTTGAAGCTGCTAATTCCCATTTTTGTCCCTGCCACTCCTCCCCAGAGACTGGGGACGTGCCACCTGCTGAGTGACATGGCAGGCCAAGGAACAGGGACATGATCAGCTTGCCTGTTCAGTGTTCAGCATGCTGACAAACAACCCAATTCCACATTGCCAAGGAACTAAAGCCTGCCTCAGAAAGCCAAGGCTTCATTAGCAGAAGTTATTTGTTTGCTGCTCAGACCAGGAAGGTCCCAGCAGCCGTGGTGGGTTTGGCTGAGGACACTGCTCAGACCCGGGTGCTGCAGCCTCACTGGGGTCAGTGAATGTCAGAGGAACCTTCTGACTCTCAATGATACAACTTTTTGGCTTGAGCTCCTGAGAAAATCATGAAAATCACCTTCTTTAACTGTGCTGGTCAGGGGGTCACCTTGCAGCTCTCCTCCTCATCTTCCATCACACCTTCTTCTTTCAATACATTTTATCCTTTATTTTATTCCTTCCAAGGAATTTGGCAAAATCTTGAAGGCTTCTGAGCTACCCAAGTTCTGCTGAGTTTCAGCCCAAACAAGCCTGCTGCTTGCAGAGGTGCCAGGCTTTTTGGGCCAGAGGAAATCCTCCTCCCTGATGCTGCTGCCACCAGAGGTGTGTTCCCAGTGCTGCTCCCAGGCAGCACTGATCTCTTCCTGAGGGTCTCTGTGGCCTCCTTCCAGGCAGGACTGACTTTGCAGGGAGCAGAGGCAGCTCCAGAGGCTCAGGGCAGGCTCAGATCTGTGCTGAGGTGCTGCAGCTGCCTGGAGGAGTGAGAGGCACAAAGCACATGGCACGGGTGGGGTACCCAGCAGGGCTGAGCCTGGCAGGGCCAGCACAGCTCCCATTGTCAGCCTGAGATGTCCCAGTGCTGGGAACCATTGGGAGGATGCACCCTGCTGTAGGAGCAGCCTGAGTGCACCAGGTACACAAACACCTGCTGGGAAGTGTGGAGCCAGGTCAGCCCAACTGCAGCATCTCAGAGCTCTCAGGCTCAGCTCAGCTCTCACTGTTTGCTTGGGAAGGTGGATCTTCCAAAGCCAGGAATACACTTCACTAAAAGGGCTTCTCTGCAACTGAGGCAACTCTCAGCACTGTTTTCAGAAGTGACTGAGGCAGATTTGGAAGTGGGAAGGAGAAAAGGACTGTCATATACATGATTTTCAATAAAAAGCCCTCACCTCCTCTCAAGGACATCACCCAGAGCACGCTGCCCAGGACCAGCACCAGCCAGGCTTGGGAATCTCCCAGGACAGAAGCCACCCTCCCTCTCTACAGCCCATCCCAGGGTCTCACCACCCTCACAGCAAAGAAACTTTTTCTGATGTTAAATATCATGTTCAGCATTTCCATTTGTATGCATTCCAGTCACAAGGCTGAAAGATAAATTTTGGAGTGCTTGATGTGCTCAGATTGTGGCACAGAGACCATGGCCCTGCCCATGGGACTTGCTGTAAAGGAGCAATCCAATCACTGGGAGTGCTTGTTTTCACATCACCTGCAGAGAGAACCACTCTCCATCTATCCCAAACAAGCCCTGCTTCAGAAACATGCTGTGAGTGACATCCACAGTCAGAAAAAACAACATGCCTTGGACTGCACATGCAGGAGCCCTCAGTGTCTCCCAGGAGAGGGAACGGGCTCTGGAATGTGGAGCCCTGGCATCTTTCATCGTGGCCTGGCATTCCCTGTGCATCTCCTCAGCCAGGTGAGAAGCTGGCAGTGCCTCCAGGGCTGTGAACTCCTCTCCCTGCATCCCAGCTCACACCTCCACCAGGGCCTTGTGTCCACGAGCAGGGAAGGTTGTGGGCTGCTCCGGCATGGGACTGGTGATTACAATTATTGTTCTGCTTTGTTCCCTTGGAGGTTACTCTCTGCAGGCACAGAAAGAGGCATTGCCTTCCAAAACATGACTCCTATCTCCCCCAGACCCAGCTTCAATGAAAATGACAACAATAAATTGTGCAGCCTCGGGGCTGCATTTCTTTTGCAGCTTCTCCCTCCTGTTGCATTGCATTTTTCCCTTGCTATTTAGCACTTGAGAAGCAAAACTGATTAGAGATGTCTCACTGGAGACTTTGGTTTCAGGGAATAGAAGGAAGCAACACTAAAAGCATACTGAATATTCATTCAACAATGAAATCCTAATTCTCCTTAGCAGCTCCTCTGGGCAACACATTTCAAAGTGAGACTTGAACATCAAGGTGAATATTCATTATGTTGCAGTTGGCTTTTTCCTCAGCAGATCTCATTTCTACATCTCATTTCTGCAAACTCTCGTGCACAACTAAACTTACTGCCAGGGCTGAACAGAAAAATGACATCTACGAGATTTGTATGTGCAGGGTGGGCAGCAGACACCAAAGATTTGTAAAATGCAGATTCCACAGCAGTTTAGCAAATACCAACAACACCAACTCACCAGAGTCGTCCAGGGCATGGTAATGTCTGCTTGAGCCTTTATCACCTTCTGTCATCCACATGCTGTCACCTCCAGGAAGAGGAAGATGGGGACAGGAGGAAGAGCTCTGGATCACTGTGAGCTGTACAGCACTCACACAATGGCAGGGCCGGGCTCTGTGCTGAGCTCTTCAAACACCTCTTTTCTAAAGAAGGGTTTCTTCACACTGTACTTAAAACTGCTCCCAGCTCTTCATAAAACAATGTCCCAGCTCGCTGCCCTCAGAAGTGAATTGCAACATACATGTGCAAAGAAAATAAGAGTCACTTTTTATGGAGAAGCTGCCTCAGGGATTTCATTCAAAATTATTGTCTTCAATTTTATTAAAATCAATATGAGATTTTATTATAGTATAAATTAAATGGGAGGCTATTTGCTCCTCAGATACCAGAAGCAATAGTATGAACATCCCTTCAAGCAATGATATTCACCCAGATGTCTTAGCTAATGTTATCCACGTACAAGTGTGGAGTTCCATTTCTTTTTCTCTCTTATTTTTTCATCCCCTAAACACCAGGCACAGTTCATGAAATGTGACTGTGGCTTACAGATGATACTCAGATATTTTTAAAGGCTCAGAAAACTCAGAAAGGACTTGAACAAATTAAGATCTGTGGGAAATGCTCTGCAGTGAGTGATTAAAGAGCTCAATTTGTTAGTTTATTAAAAAGAAGGTGAAAGGTGGCTTGATTACAGGGTGTGAATCGGTTCACAGGGAGAAAAGCACATTGGACTAAATGGCTTTTAACCTAAAGAGAAAAGAGCCACGATGCTCAGCAGCACCAGCCTGGCACGTGGCAGGGCAGGGGGGCTGCCAGGGTGCCCAGCCCTGGCACAGCAGCACCACTGCCAGGCACAAACCCTGCAGCAGACGTGCCAGACAGAGGGGCTGGGAGCTGAAACAGAGATTTGGGGTTCACCTGTGTGCAGGCAGCAGCTGGGAGCTCTGAGCTCACACACACGGGGCAGTCTGGTGATAGCACTGCTTTGAGATTGGCATTTCTAAAACCAGAGTGGGAAGATGGGAGATTTCATGGAAATGCCAGTGTTGGAGGAAAAACCTTCAAATGCTGTATTACAGTAGATATAAAATAAACTGTGATAATAGCCAATATCCTGTCAAAGTTGATCTAATAATCACTTAGACTGGACTTAGATGCTCGAAAGGTTAATGTGCCAACAACTCATTTCACTGAGCTGCCATATATTAGCAGACAAATCATTTAAATAAATATATACACACTCAGAAGAAGGTCAGCAGGGCCTGTAAATGCAGGTCATATCCTGAAATGCTGCCAGCTACAGTCACTTGGAAGAAAAAAATAGTCAGGCTGATTTGCATAGGGAGAAACTGGACCTAAGCACTCAAGATGGAGAAATCAAATGCAGATGGAAGCTGGCTATATAATCTTTAGAGCTCATCTCAACGTATGATACAAACCTAAAGCACTCCCAGTTTCCCCCTAGATCTTACACTTTCTTTAATTAGGTAATTTGCATAAAAACTGGATTTCTACATTCAGAGTTTAACAGTTCTAGCTGAGGCTTTGTGCATGGCTTTTTTTCCTCTCTTCTGAAATTGCCTTTGCTTTGAGACATAATAATTCCTCTCTTACTAATTATTATGTCAAAACCAAAGGATTAGCTACTCCACTAGGAATATGTAGACAAAGAGAGGTGATTACACAGCATTCCCTTCTCCATGCAAAAGCCACTGACACAAAGCCAGTTACACAGAAATAACACAGACCAAACACTGGCTTGTGCCCCTGGGTGCAGTATCAAGTGGGACTGGATTTGGTTATGCTGCATTTGTGCCAACCAAGGCCAGCTCCTGCCCTCTCTGCCCAGCCCCCTTGTCTGTATCATGTCACTGCAGTTCTGTGCATCATCAGAAATCAGGCACTGCTGGTTTTTCCCTCTGTGCTCTGCTCACCCATACTGAACAGAGCCATGCAAAACGCCTGCAGTGGAAGCACTAGAGAGCAGCAGCACAGACCCTTCCAACCCAATGGAGATTAAATGTGGGACAACAATTTGCTTTTTAAAATGTAGGACAAATGACCAAAATAGAAGATGCAGCAAAATTAGTAGAGCAGAAAAGTCCAAAGAATGTGGCAATAATTCATTCTGTTATCATTGCCTGCTGACACACAGTGCAGTTCAATAAAGGCACTGCTACCACTCTGTGCTGCTGGGAGGGAACAATGGGACAGAGAGACAGAGGTGTCACCTCTGTCACTGCCCGTGCCACCCTGCACCAGCAGCCAGACACAGCACAACTGAGCCAACAGCAGGCAACAAACAGAAAACAGGCTGGGATGTCTTCAGAGGATTTACCCTTCCAGGGAGTGCCACAGATAACAAAAACTGCTCCAGCACAAAATGTCTGAGCAAATGCCTGGCTCTTGATCACCTGCTCAGACAGCACAGATACAAGTCTTAATTAAGTCTTGATGCAGGGTGTTGTTATAATGATAAATAGCACAATGAAAGTGGAATAATATTTTCCACCTGCTGCATTTGGCTTCTGCAGGGCAAAATGGCTGATCTGGATTGTTATGAAGCCATCCATCACTAAGATTTTCAGTTACCTTCTTTCATAGAAAATTGCATTTTAAGAGTTTGGTGGTGAATCTGAAATAATCCTATTGGCTTCATACAACACCACATTCATGATGTTGGAGAATCTTTGTCTTAATTCAAGTTTTCTACTTGATATTTATTTATGTGACCTGCAATGCTTACCAACTATGGTCACTACCAGCAGTCTGTGCCACAGGGCACTTCAGATGACTGGAAGTTCCACATTTCTGGAGAAATATGGATAACTGCATTTCTAAAAAAATTATGGGGCAGAACACCTATTAGCTTAACTTGATCTTATGCACAGAACTCTGATTTATGCTGTGGGTAATAATGGATGTAAGTGGCAATTAATCCTGTTTTTATGCTCCTTTCGAATGCCATGAAGTTTTTACACCACTGAAAACCAGTAGAGGCAGAATTAGTCTCTTTTGAGGTGATTCACAGAGAACTGCAATGGCCATGTAAAACTGGAGGAGCCTACACATTCCCATGGATCACCACAAGAGAAACTACTCCTCCCTGGGTGAGGACCCTTGCTGAATTGTGAGGAACCACGTCCAGTCCCTTGGCCACTCCAGCCAGCACAGGAGTGATTCCAGTTTGCTATTACAGATAACCTGATTAAAAGAAGCATCCAGTTTCACAGGGAAAAAGGGGAAATATATTTCCCAGCAGCTAATTGTAATTGCTTATCAAAGCATAGAAACAAATCCAATAGCATTACTACTGCCATGAGAAATCATGTACTAAAACATGGTCATTCTCATCTCACAAGCTGCCAGCCAGAATCAACGCTCCCACTGATGCCACAGCATCACCAGGGGACACAGAAATCCAGCTTGCAACCTTCTGTGAACACGGGATAAAGAGCTTTTCCAGAAGCAAGTTGGAAAGAAAGGATTCCAGCCTCAGGGTCAGCTAAGGTCTCAGTATTTCAAATGCTCCTGTGTGTTCCCATGTCTCACTCAAGCTGCTTGAGAGCTGCCTGCTCCACTGCAACAGGCTGCAGCAACAGCATCTGAGCAAGGGCCAGGCCATTTCCCAAGCAGAATTTGTAGACTTGTGAAAGAAACATCCATTTTTCATTTCATTCCAAACTTTAATGAATGTCTTAAATTTATCAGTAAAAATTTGAAAATACATGAAGTTCTTCCCAAAACATGACAACAAGAATGAATTATATTTGCCAATAGGATATCTATCATGTTGTAGTCTTTAAACACAAACAACACACCATCTGTTCAGAGTGGAATTATGTGCTCCTCCTATCCATGCCTCAATTTTCCTGTATATTCATTTATCTCCTTTTATTATTTCTTCTTTCCTCCTGCTCACTACTGGTGGTTGATGGGACTGTGGTAAAGCCCAGATGGACAGAGAGGCAAGCAGGGTCACCAGGAGGTGCCTGTCCCCTGAGCCTGGCTCGTGTGTTTACCTCTCTATACCAGCACTGTATCACAGTTAATAACAAGCTGTGCTGTGTGCTGATATGCCCCAGGGGAAGAAACTTTTGACTTTCCAAATGAATAACTCTTAAAATTGCTTAGAAGAAGTCCTCTCGACAAGCTGATGGGCAAGATTGTTTGTCATGCAGTGCTTTCCAAAGAGCTCAGACTGGGATACAGCACATGGAGTGTCAATAGAAGAGAAGTCTGTTCTGCACCTTGGTGTGTGCCAGCAGCCCTTCCCAAACCCAGACACCTGCCCTGAACAAGTCACGTTGTCCCCAACAAGTGATGTCCTTTGTTCTTCCCACGTTGTGCCCTCACTTCAGGAACCAATGATCAATTTCAGGTAGCTTTGGTTCAAAGCTACACAAAGCTCATAGCATTTCTCTTCGTTTTAACATAGGAGCAGACAAAACCTTTGTCCCCAGACTGAGCAGTATTCCAGCTTTCCAGGTTTCTTAAGCAGAGTCAAAAAATAAAAGCTTAATTTTGAAACTCACATTTACCCAACCAATGCTCACCCAAAAGATCAAACTTCAAGCCATTCTAGATACTGCTGGGGTGCACCTTCTTCTCAGCTGGCTCCCACCAGTCTGCTGCTTGCTGCAAGGACCTTTCTGTTTGGCAGAAGGCCAATAATCGCTGTAATGAGGAATAAACTATGGATGTAATTGTCTTCTACACAGACGTATTAAAATTGTTGTGAAACAGAAAAATTTAATGCTATGAAGATATACTCCATCATGTATTATTTACCCCACACCATTAGCTCATTAAATGAGGAATGCATAAAGTAGTCAATACTCAGTAGCTAAGTCAAATTAGAACAAAATTAAAATGCAAAATGAGCTTTAAGCAATTCCATTTAATCTCCCTGTTTACAGAGCTGGCAGTGGCTGCAGGCTGCCTTGGGGTGCCCATGCTTCCCCCACAGCACCCAGTGGCACAGAGGACAAGCATCTGACTCAGCCCCACACGTCTGGAAATGGTCACCCTTCTTCACAGCTCACATGTGTGTTGAGGGATTTAATTCAATAATTCAAAGGTGTACACAGGCCAGAGGTCCTTTAGTGCTCCCTTCCCTCTGGAACACACAATGCACTGGGTCTGTGGTCCAGCTAGTGGACAGGAAAGAAATATTCTCTTTCCTGTAAGCAGCAAGGAACAGGACCCATTGCTAGAATGCATGTGCCCAGCATAGCAACAAGAAAAGTGATATTAATCTACAGGGAGAAAAGAATGGGTGGCTTTAACCTGAAGAAGCCAGGTCAGCACCCAAAGAATGGCTGAAATATGACTTTTCCTTGTGGAGCTCAGGTGTTCTCTCCACATCTACTCTCATATTCCTGTGTGGCAGCAGATCTGGAGATCATCTGAAATTTTATGTCAGATTTTCAGTCTCTTCAGGCTCTTTTTAATGAAATGACATTGAGGAAAAGAGAGCAAGCTGGGATTATGATAATGCTGTGTTTTAAACAGAATTATTTAAGGCTCCCAGGAGACAGCTATTTTGATAGCATGGTTAGGGTATCACCAAAGACCAGGAGACAGACTCTCCAATCAGTTTGTCAAGTTAGAAAATGGACATTAACTTATTCAGTGCTGGGTACATGGGGTATTGCTCCACCTAACACGTACACCATTGAACAAGTGACTCCACTCTCCAGACAGCAAGCAGCTTTCAATAAGCAAATGCTCAATGTAATGGATGAAAAACATTATAAATAAATAATAGTGCCACAAACACTGAAAAATGATCCATCTTTCAGTGAACTGCACACACTTTTCAGATTTTGTGACTTCATCTCCAGATCTCTTGGAAGTAGTGTATAAATATAAAATATTGCAGCTATCACCCTCCATTTCAACAATCAATTTTGCTCTTATGTGATATTCATGTTTTGCAAAAACAGCTGTTTAAAAGGAGTTTGCTCTGCTGTGTGTGAGCTAAAAATGGAGACAGACTGTTGCAAATGGAAGAGTAAAGTGGACCAGTGGCAAAGGTGTTTTACAAATTTGATAATTAAGAGTGTGGTTTCCTGAGGAGCAAAGAAAAGAGGTCATGTAAACTTCTGCCTTAAACAGCTCTCAACTTCTCCAAACATCTGTGTTTTCAAAGCCTGACCTTAAACTGTGCTAATCCCCAATATCTGCATTGTGATGTTTACCTCTTTAAGCAGCTGGTGTTTAGAAATAACACCATATTTATTAAATACTTGCTTCCTATGTTTGGTTGAGGTTTTGTTTGCCTTCTGGTTAGCAAAACGAGTGCTGTGATCTGACTCAGCTTAGCCAGCTTCCTCGAGCCCACAAAAAATGACAAAGGTAGCCAGAGGAGTGCTTTTCCCTTGGAAATGCTGTGACTGATGATTAGCATCTCAGTGACAGCCCTGTCCTGGCACCTCCTTATGCCAGGACATCCACACTGCTCAGCTCCATGGTCTGCCAAGCTCCAATCACCCAGGGATGAGCAGCGTGCACAAGGCACAGAGTGGCTTCTCCTAGGAGTAACACCAGCTAAACACACCTTCACTTGTGACAAACCTTGCCTTCTGCTGCTCCTTATGAATACAAACACAAGCCATCTGCCCTCCTGGGGCAAGCCAAAGCTGCCCAAATGCACAGGTGCTGATTGTGCTTCCTTCAGCACTGCCCAGGGTGGCCCTGCTCTACCTGCAGCAGAGCCAGCTCTGGGGTAAGCACCCACAAGATGCTTTTTTTTATCTCATAAACAAATTTCAGGGGTGCCTTGTGGTGAGTTCCATCTGTTCTGGCTGCTTAGGCTGTCTGGGAGGCAGACCTGAAAAAATGAGACACCTCAGAGCTGCGTTCAGTGTCAGTGGGACGTGGCTCACAGTTTCGTCTGCCCCAGCCTGAATTCCTTGTGCTCTTGCCCATCACCTCCTCCAAGGGGATCATCTGCTGTGACAAGTATTTGTATGGCTCCTTCAGTGCTGCAAATGCATGCACATGGTCTGTAACAGACACTGCAGAGTTGTGACCATGGCAGTTTGCAGCAAACCTGCTTCTTTGGATGCAAATCAGCTATTTTGGATCCCTGAACAATAATCCCTGTCAGTAGCGGAGAAAAGAAAGGGGAAACTTTTAAGAATGAGGAAAAATATCTTGCTAGAACAGGAAATAACATATACTGGATGAGACTCTGAAGTCCTGAGCTGTACACTAGATTTGAGCTCACCCCAGATTTCCATCTACACCTTTTCCTGGTGCCTGTACCTGCTGCAGCATTTTTCCAGCCACACCAAACAAATGGCATTTTCGAGTCATTCATGCACCAGGATCACTACAGGTACAACTCTGCACTGACCTTTATGTTAATCCCTGGCACATTCATGGGGATGAGGTGTGTGAAATTGAGCAAAACAGTACATTAATCACATCTGATGCCTTAGGTGGGGCCCCCAGACATGTAAATGCACTCAGTGCACTCCTGTGAGCAGAATAATTTCCTACCAAGCTGCTTACAAAGTTGAAAAGTTCCTGCAAAAAAACCCTGTGTCAGATCCTCATGCTACAGTTATGCTAAATTGGTTTTCACTCTGTTTATCCTTTTAGTCTTAGCTTTTTCCTTTGTTTGCAAATAGAATTCTTACAGAAAACACCAAAGGAATGAAGCACCTGACTGCCAAATTTCTTTGCTCCAGATTGGTAATTATACAGTGAGGGTACAAAGGGCTTGAAGCTCTGGATGCTCACTAAATCCTTGAAACATTTCTAATATTATTTCTGATTTCCCCATCACATGGCTCATTTTTCTCCTCTTATAAAGCGTGAAAGAAGACAACCATGAACCACAAATTCTTGGAAGCGTGACTGTGTGGATTGCACAACCCAGACAACGTGATTCACCTCATGAATAAATCAGAACCCACCCATAACCCTGTGATGGAATTTCCATGCAAAGGTGCTTTCCAAGGCCCTATTTAAAACTTGGAACTCCACACTATATTTCATGTCCTGGAGGCAGCATGACCATTCAAACCTCAGTGCTGCCACAGTCACACCTCAGGAGCCAAACACCCCAGTCTGTGCTGGCCACAGACTGGGACCCTGTGCACAATAACTCACCATCCCTGTGCACAGGAACTCACCACCCCTGCTGCCCTCAGCTGCTCTGGGCAGGTTTGGCTCTGGTCCATGCTCAGCCCACCCCTGCCTGCAGGCAAAAGCCTCCAGAGATGCAGCCAGCAAGGGGAGGTGAGGAACAGCTGAGAACAAGTCACACTTTTTTCCCCTGGGAGTATTTCCAAGATTAATCTCTGCAGAGATAAGAGTCCTGAAATATTTATATGAAGGATTTCATGCTTCAGTGTAAATCCCATTGTAAACCCTACAGAAGTGATAGGGCTCTTCCTCCTCCCTTTCTCTCCTTGGCTGTCTCTCTCCACGTATATAAAAATAAACTGATAATATCCAGCTAGGCTGAATAAATTCAAAGCTATTGAGCTGTAGAATTACAATTGCCCAGAGAAAAGCACAGAAGAAAGTGACTTTCCTTCCTACAATGCAGGGGTGAGTAATGGACCATAAACATGAGCTGAGCTCCTCACCTTCGTGACTGACACAAATACTCATCAGCTGGAAGATGCCAGCTCCATTTGAGGCCAGGCACTGCAATGTGTTAGAGCTGAGGGAGCAGGAGGTACAACCATCATCATGGGGGAAAGAACAAGGCTGTCATCACAGCACAGAACTCCCTAACAGCATAAAGAAATCAAATGTAATTGGGAGAGGTACAAAGACCAATTCAGAGCATGGAGCACCAAACTCCCCACTGCCATGCTCCCTCCACAGAGAAGATGTTTTTCAGGCAAGGCTGGTGAGGCAGCAGTAGGTCCCAGCACCTGAGGCTGGTGGCAGATTCACCAAGAGAGAGCTGGCACCACTCTGCTGCTCCATGGGAGTGGTGGCAGGAGACTCTGACCCTCAAACCCCATGCCTACTCCAGTACCACAACAGCCTAATAATGGGGTCATCTTCAAGTTTAAAAACACTTCAAACTTTCTTCATTACAATGATTTTTGCAATGAGCTGCACCGCTTTTGTCAAGCCCAAGGTTTTCACACCTGAGAATAACTTGTGGAGAGGGCCAATCCCAGTTGCTTCACCACACCAAGCTGCCAGTGACCCAGAGCTAAGCCTGCAAGGAAAAGGTCCCCTCAGCACCATCCCTGCTCCTGCTGGTGCTGTGACATGTCTGCTGAGGAGAGGGCTCACTTTGATACACGTGGAGCTCCAGGTGAGAAAAGACACACCTGTAAAAACTACACTCCCAGGCATTACTTCCCATGGAGAGCAAGGGCTCAGGCATCCTGATGGATCAGTCAGTGCTTGGTGCTGGGCACATATTAAAAATGACAGGCAGTGCCTGAAAAAGCTTTTTGCTCTCAATGAGCTGCAAATGTAGTTATTAAATTATTGTGAGCTATAAATAAAGCAGAAATGTCTTTTCATAAAGGGTCTTTTTCCATCCACAGATAGGGAGAAATAAAAAATCTTCACACAGGAGTCCTCAAACATCACAATGCTGCCTTTTCCAACATCCTCAGCTTTTGTCTGCTCCCAGAGCAGCTTTTGTCTGCTCCCAACCCCCGGCACAGTGTCCAGCTCATTAGGCACATCACTCGTGCTTGCAGTGCTTCCTACAAGAGGCAAGGCCAGGCACTGCAGAGGGGTTTCAGCACCCCCCGAGCTCCCCAGCATGAGCAGGACAGAGCAGCCCCAGGCCCAGGGCCACGGGCTCTGCCTTCAGCCAAAAAGCCACAGTGCCTTCCTTCAGAGCCCGAGGTCCTGCTGCACATGGACAGCATGAATCAGAGTCAATGGGGCTGACAAGATAATATACGATTTCTTTTTCTCAGTAATTGTTGTGTGCTAAATTTAAACATGGCAAAGTACATTGTATTTCTGCCTCAACTTTATCACTTCATAAGAAAAATGCTTGAATACTTCCCAAATTACAGCCCAGCCTAGAAGAGCTTTTTAAGCTTCTAGCAGAATTGGTTATTTCAGGTTAACAGAAGTGTTGTGAGGTCAATGCTGTGAGCCCAGCACCAGCATCTGAGTGGAAGATGAGAGCATGCCAGGGGCAATGAATGCAATGCCCAGCCACAACACTCACATGGCCTGTCAAAATACTTCCTGTGTTTCTTTAGTTAATAAAAAATTAGGAAATTATTCTCTACATTTTAGGAACAGTTAATGCTACAGTAATGTGGTAAGATATAGATAATCTATTGCAACATTAATAGGCAATCTCTTAAAATGCATTTACAGCCTCATATAATGAAGAGGACCCTGAAGTGCCAGCTCAGTAATGTGCACCTGCTTACTTCTGCAGACACAGCTCTTTCCTGGCAAGCTTCCCTGGGAGACTGGCTTTGGGAAAGCAGAAAACATCTGGATTTCCTGACTCCAGTAAAGGCCAGCCCCTGCCCACACACACAGCACTGGCACTGCACAAAACTCCTCCACTCCTCACACATGGGCTCCGAATTTCAGACAGGGAAAATCTTGCAAAATGTATCCAGAGATCAGTAGAATAGGGCAAAAGCTTCAGAGCCCAATGAAGTGCCACATTTCCAAAAGGAAATGAGATGGTGGTGAGTTAGTCTCTCCTGAAATATTCCTGCTTCTTTTAGCACACTTGAGAGCAGCACTGGGGAGGAAGGCCAGGAATTCCACAGGCATCAGCTGCCAGCTCGTGGCAGAAGCCACACAAATCATTCCCAGCCCATTACTGGTGACAGCTTAAAAGTTTGATCTGCTCTTTAGAAGTTAGTGCACAAAAACATTTCAAGGCAATATTCCACGCTGGGCATCCATCAAAGGAAGCAAATACAGTCTAAGCCTTCCCATGTCATTTTCATAGAGAAAAATAAGGGAACTTTGCTGCCCATATTGTGTCACCTCATAAATTCCCTTCACAGCAGAGCAGAAGTGAGTGATGTGAAGCAGGCACTAATCCATTCCAGTGAATTACAGCGTGGTCCTGAAAGCAGTTTCTTAACACTAGCAGTGGACTTTGGCTCCACTGGCTATTTAGCTATATTTGGTTTTTTAGCTGTGAATTTTGGCTGCTGAACTTCTTATGTTAGGCATGAGAAGCAGCCACCTGGGTGTGCAGCCCTGGCATGAAATTAAGGAGGAGTTTTTAATATCTAGTCTCATGTCACCTGGGTGCTGTGCAAGTCTTACACCACTTTGGGGATGTCTCTAACACCAGACAAACAGAAAACAGAAGATGAATTTAGTCTGGATCTTTTGCATTAAGGCAAAACTAATGCTATGGCTTGGCTGGATGGAAATGCTACACTGAGTATCCCCACTACACAGCTTACATCTGCCAGTTGTAGAAACAGTAGAATGGACAAGCCAAAAAAAAAGATCTAAAGAAGCCAAAGAGGTTCATTTGTGTAATTAAACAACTAATCAAGATGTCAGCTCAAAAGATGCATCCATGGTGTGACAGGGATGAAACAAGGCAAATGCATTTTACAGTGAAAGACACAAAAACTAGACAATTTATTTTCTGTATCCATGTCCATTTGCATGGATTCTGTCAGTAACCAGGACAGAGACAGACCAAGATCTTTTGGATCTTCAAAAATATTTTGAAGTTCTAGCCATGAGATCAACAGACAGAAATTACTGTAAAATCCTTTCTAGAGCCCAGCTGCTCCACCCTTATGAAAAGGAGACAAATAGCCATGTACTGCAGGAGCCACCTCCAGAGAAAACAGATTCTCACTCACTGTCTCCTTGAACTGGGGAGAGACAAATTCCTATGGAATATTTCCATGTGTGCCTTATTAATGCAAACAGCTGCATAGCAAGAAAAAAAACCAACAATGACTTGTATAAAACTCCATAAATCTCCTGCACTATGTTGCTGTCTTCTTTATGGTAATGGTCAATACTGAATATTAATTGAAAATCAATGGTACCAATAATACTTCAACTAAATATAGAGCATAGCTCCAAGTTTTCTTATATCTCCCATGTGAGTCTCTCTAATATCATCTTAAGCACTTCATTTTTTGGCTATAATTAAAAATGCTATCATGTGCTGTCTGAAAACTGATCACAGTCTGTTCATAAAAACCTGCTAGGAAATGTATCATTGTGATCACAGCTTTACACAGAGGCTCCTCCGTGGAGCCAAGGCAGTGCTTGCATCCATTCAAGATGATCAACTGGGCCTTCAGAACACACAAAGAGATATTGTTTTTCCCATTTATGGGTACAAAGGCTGTAGTTTAATTTACACAAATTATACCCTTAGTACCTTCCCATAAGCATGGCTTTGAATGACAGGCATCTTGATTTTGTAAAACAACATCTGAAACAGAGTGGCACAAAAATGCTGTCTCCAGCGTGTCCATAGGGCCACTTCACTGCCCATCAGGACAAATGTCCTGGGGCACTAAAGAGATTGCATTTATAATAATTATGTTAGAATTACAATGATGAATTCTGACAGGTGTAACTTCTTCAGGGTTATGACTGCAATGGAAAATTACATATTATCTCTTCATCCTTTGTCATTTGACTTGCATTTCCTTCATCAAGAGTTGGAAAACCTGAAGTTAGTGTTAGCATTGGTGCACCTCCCCTGCAGATTCATGGCAAAAACACGAATCCATTTCAACTGATTGCCAAATTCATACCCTTAATAAAGGAGGATTTAAATACAGTGTAACATCCAAGTAGTTCACAGAATGGTACAACAAGAGTCAGGAAGTGAAACAATTACAATTTAAAAACCTGAAAATCTAACCTAACCTGTAAAATGAATAAAGCTCTGCATGGATCAGAATTTCCATTTCTCAGTGTTGTACAGTTACGAACTACAGCTAATTCCAAGTCAGAAATTACTTTTCTTTTTAACACAAAGATATTTTATAACATTTCATTCCATTATACTACAAACTGCAAGTAAACTTGTGTATGAAATATGAAGCTGCATTACTTAACTCTGAAAAGGTGTATTTTGACAATGTGTTTTGTTTGTCCCTGACTATTTCCTGCATATCAATAAATCCCCATTTTCAGTGTTAATGAAATAGCAATTCCCAAAAGAAAAATGTCCCATCAGAAAACTCTCCATAACTGTAATCATCAGCGAGAAGGCCAGGCTGCCAAAAGGCAGCAGAAAATTTGGTAAATGAAATGCTTCAGCTGTCTTTCTGGAATACCTTATCTCAGCTATCAGTTCTGAGGTTATCTGTCCAAACCTCTGACCACAGGTCCTGGGCTGCACTTCTGCCTTGCTCTGAGCACTTATGTGAAAAGAACAGCTCTAGGGAATGGGATTTTTCAGGACAGCAGAAACCATGAACATTCTTCCCTTGGTGCTATTCTTAGACTGAAATATTCATCCTCAAATTGCTTCTGTGTCTCCAACTGGGTTGTCTGGCAAGCTGACAGACAAATCTTAGTAAAAGACATACTTGATAAATATGCCAGGAGAAGTACTTGCAGTCTTGTTACAAAAAGAAAAAAAAAAGAATGGGGGGGAAAATTAGGAAAAGAGCAAAAGAACAAGACAGAAGAAAATGGAAATTGCTCAGCTAGTCTGGCTCTGTGGATAACTTCTGGGAAAAAGCAGTGAGGATTAGCAAGAATGACAATTTCAACAACTGGGTTAATGTCTTCCAGAAGACACAAGATCTGTTGGCTACTGAGTTCAACAGAGCCTTGACTTGCACAGCCACACAGAGCAACCTCACTTCAGCATGGTGAGAAAATGATTGATTGATTGATTGATTGATTGATTGCCAAGGCTCTGGTGCTGAACTTTGTTTTCTCCCTACAGTATTCACAGCAAGGTAAACCATGTAAATAAACGGCCCCGAGGTACATTAACTCCACTGAAAGGAAAAACATGATCCTGTCACAAAGCATTCGTCCAACAATTCTTCAAAATCATAAGTGAGGCCATAATTTGCTGTCACTGTAATTCAGACATGCATTTACTTTTCCAAAATTGTTCTTTCCACAGAAATCATTCTGCCTCCAAAATCCTATCACTGACCTGTAAGGTTTAGGTCTTAGTTGTGAGGATTTTTGTTGCTTAAAAGGGTTAGGTATAGTTTAAAAGCTTTTAGGCTATAATTGACTGAATGAGAATCAACATGGAAATTAAAACCACTTATATTGCAAAATAACACTGTGCCCTTTGGCAGCACCAAAAAATCTTGTCTTGAAAGAATTAACTCTGATTACAAGGGACTAAAAAGCCCAAGATAGCCATACATTTAAATTTAATGTGCATAGTCCCACTAAATTTATTAGGCTTTGAGATCTGGTGAAGGGCTGCAGAGCCTTGGGATGGCCATGTCTCCCCTTGGCATGCTGAGATTCTGCAGGAATCCAGGTTTGGGATCCAGCTCAGGCAGCTCTGCAGCCACCATGCACCCACAACACTTTCCTCTGTAAATCCTGCCATCCCACACCTCCCCTTGGACGTAGTATTTTAAAACATCTATTACAGGCGTTGCACAGCAGGTGCTCAGCATAAACCCAGACATTTTCCCCCTCATTTCACAGTAAATAAATTACATTCCATCTTCTCGAAGATTCTGAATTCTATTTCCATTTAAAAGTTCCTGTTGCTGGAGAAGCCCAACCCTGTTACAATGAGGACTGTGTTTGAAACACTCCTATAAATACATATTTTGAAACTGCAGCAAAATGAAAGAAAGAGCACCACTACTTATCTTACAAAATCATTGACTGCACTTGCATTATCTTCTGAAGATATGGCACCTGAAAACACATTAATGCTCTGTTCCTGAGAGAAGCAGAAGAACTGAAAATCAGCCAGCCCAGGTGGTGTGTAAGTGTGGGAAGTTACTCCAGCAAAAGGAACTTCTCACAGTGACTGCAGCCAGTGGGGGAAGCCAAATACCCCACTCCTTCACAATACAAAACAAAAAAAAGGCAAAGTGAAAACTGGAGCAAGTGTCTACAGAAAAGAATTGCTACTATTGCATTCACACATCTGGTAAAAGCCGCGTTCTGCTTAAACTGTGTTCCTTTATGCTCTTCATTTATTCCAGAAAAAAAGGTTAAAAGCCAAAGCACTCCTAGAAGTAACTGCTGATGCCCCATCTCTGCTGGAGCTTGTCCGTGTTTTGTTGGGAGCCATTGTTGGTACCAGCACGGAGCAATTACTATGAACCTCCTCAGTGTCTCTTCAAGTGACACAAAAACCAACCCTCAAAATTAACTCCAAATGATCCTCTCAAGAACTGGGGAGCGGTCCTTGATTCTGGGCTGTATCATCTGCCTGCTGTTTGCAGATAATGCTCAAAGGCTTCTTCCCCTTTGAACCTTCAAAAAGAGAGAGTGTCAAACAAAAGGAACAGCACGTTAACATCTCCTCAGCCTGGTGTCAGAGTCCACAGCAGAAAAATGGGCAAGAATGACACCAAACATGGAAAGAGGAACTTCTCACTTTTTCCAGAAAGCTCCTGAGACACTCTAGGCACAGATGTTCATGCAGCTAAAAAAACACAATCAGAAAATCAAGCTGGAAAGATCAGAAAAAAGTGCTTTAAGTTCCTCTATGTGCCAAGCATATGTCCAAGGAGCTTCTAAAGGACCTTGCAATGAAGTGCACTTTCCTTTCTCAGGCTTATCACTGAGGTCCACTGCCAAGCAACAAGAGATTCAGCTTCAATAAAGGTGTAAGAGACTGACTTTAAGAGTGAATTCTGGTCCTCATTTATCAGTGTTCTGTTTTACATCACTGACCTTGAGCCAATGCCTTTACACAACAGGTGGGTGCATTTTCTACTTTTCCCAGAGTCAGCAGTCCTGCTGAAATAAACCCTCTTGGTTTTGTTCTCCTCCAGCCTTTAACACAAATCCATGGCAAACATCTCTCCTTACTGTCTTTTTGAAAACATGGTAATTCTCCTGTCTGTCCTCTTTCAGCCTCCCCAGCCACTAGCAGTTACTAAAACTGAAGCCTATACTCTTGTGAAAGCAGAAGTTGAATGCTATACAGCACTTTAGAATTAACATGCTAATGAATTCTCTGAAATAATTGAATCTAAGGTTACAATCAATGGCACTAATTGTCTCAGGGATAGGCTGTTACAAAAAAAAGGATAATTAGAATCACTTCTGCAAACAAAATCCTTTGTTATTAATTAAGGTGAAAATTAACTGTCAATCATGTTTACCAGAAGCACATTCAAGATTTACCTGATAATGATGTAATACACATTCTCCTTCTTTAACAGGATACTGAGCAGACGTCTCTGGGCCTTTTTGAGACAATGCACAGTGAAAGCCTAACCTTTAGCTGAGATCAAGAACACGAGCCATCCTCATTTTGATTGCTCAGTCGGTACAAATTGTATGGTTATAAATTTACAAATTCTGTCCTAACCTTACATCTTGAAAAAATGCCAGCTTGCAGGAAACGGGATACCTGATCCCCATGAGTTTGCTGGCCCAAGTCACAACATCGCTGACACCACTAAAAAAAATAAACTGCAGGTGAGAGCAGAAGAATCTCAGCAAGTCAAAACCATCTTCCTTCTGAGTGTTCAAAAACCCCTGTGTGCCACGAGCAGCCTCACATCTGTGACAGGAGCTTGCCCAGAGCCACAGCGTGAGGCAGCCAGGGGGCTTGCTCAGAACATGCCCCAGCAGAGCACAGGGTCTTTCAGGAAAGCCTGGGGGTAAAAATCCATTCTGCACCAGCCCCTGGCACTGCACTCTGGATAAATGCATCAGTAGGAAAGCTTTAATAGCAGTTCTTACTTCATAAGCACTCTCCTGGAAAAGCTGTCAGCCCAGGGCTTGGGCAGGTTGAAGCAGCTCCATGGCTGAGCCCCGAGTGCTGGTGAATGGTTCCACATCCAGCTGCCACCCCCTGAGCTCAGCTTCCCCCCGTGTGTCCTGACGCCCACCCGGCCTCTTCTGCACGCTCAGCAAGCTCAAGGGCTCCCTGCTGGGCTTGCAGCAGTGAAACACCCCACTGAGGTATCCCCCTGGGGTGCAGCCCTGCCTCACACCCACCCAGCAAACACACGAGCTCAGTGTGCCATCAGCCTCTAAACCTCACAGAAGAAACTCGCATTTTAGACTTCGGCTCCAAGTCCCAGCAAGGTGTGAATTATTATCCCACAGTGACCATCGAAATCTCATAATAGCAATATGAGATGATAATACCTACATTGTAGATCCTTTTTCCAATAATAAAAAGGACATAATGATCAAGTTAGTAGGTATAAGCCTGATGACTCTGCTAAGATTTTCAATTTGTGAAACAAAATTGATATGGGTGTGCCCCTACTTCCTGACTGCTCCAAGTGCACGATTTATTGCTCTACCTCATGTTTTTAACTCCTGCTATAGTTGGAGGAGGCATCTCTTGCTTGGAATATGCATTAACATATCTTCTCTGCCTCTGAGCTTTCTGGAAAACAAGATGTAGCTGCAGGAACTATTCCTTACTCGGTTTCATCTAATGACAGGCAGTGTTTCATAGATTATTCCAATGCTGGAGAAAGAAGAAGGATGAAGAATTTTAGTGGATGCAAGGATACAAAACACAGATGGCTATTAGTGGAAAGAGCTACTTATTCCTTTGGGCAAATTCAATGGCATAATTGAATCTTCTCTGTGACAAAAAAAACCAACAACAACAACAAAAAAACCCCAATAACAACAAAACAAAACAAAACGAAAAAACCCCACCCCAGCCAAGTGGCCAGTGGGAAGCAACAGATAGAGGCAACCTTTATTCCTCGAAATTTTAAAAGTGTGAATCAAAGACCAGTGAAAACAATGTGAGCCCAACGACCTCACCGGGCTTTGCCAAGATGCTCATTTCCATGCTGCTCCACACAACTTCTGAAGTACTGGTTCCATCCCAGAAGCTGGGCCCTGGAACAAGTTTTCCTGAGTTTGGAAACAAGTTAGTATTTTTTGTCAGATTTGTTTTTTTTGAATTTCATCAATAGTAAATGTTTTGTCTGTAGGGAAATAAACAAATACTCTGAGTATTTGTTGCTTGTAATGTCTCTGGATAAAAGAGTGTGAGAAAGCTGCACAGACTGTGGTCAATGAGCTGATGCAGAATGTCCCTCCTCTTCCTTCCTGCTATGTTACCAGAGCCTGGCCACTCTGGCTGTACTTGGAGTCACTCTATGAAAGTGTTAAGAGTCGTCTGGAAAATGGGTCAACTACTTGCTTTAGGTAGACATTGCTCAATATGACATTACTGAAATGTCAAAAAACATTTGTGTAAGTATGAAGTGCAACTTGAGGCACAGTAAAAGTTCAGGCTCAGTTTCACAGCCCAGTTTTCACCGAGGTGTTTAAACAAGAGACACTTTCAGTAGTGCACAATGCCCTCCTACTGTGTTAAATTACCTGAAAATTTGATCGTGTGACTTTGTGCTTAGCTGGGCATTGAGTGGTTCTGAAATTCCAATTTTCCTGTTACCCTTTGAAGCCTTGGGGAATAAAATCACAAAAAGTCCTGTGATGATTAACATCTTCCTCCCTGGTTAAATGGTCTTGAGTCACAGTGTGCAGCTGGAGCAAAGACAACCCACGCTGGTACTGACACTGCTTGTGTCCTGATGCTGTCACTAAAGCAGCATCTGTCTGGGACTGAAGCCATGTTAAGGAAGAGCAAAACTTGTCTTCAACTGGCATGTCTTTGGAAGCAGGAGATGCTGGTGTTCACATTTGTTTTTAGACAACACAAGCCACAGCAGCAGCTGCAGGCTGTGGTGTGCTTGGAGATGAGCACACCACGGGGTGTAGAGAATGCTGAGGTGGTTCTGTCCTTTCCCTGCATTTCTGTTCAGAACACTGACTGGTGATTTGAAGGTGCTGTCAGCATGAGCAAAACTTTCTGAATTTGTCTTGGATACTAATGTCTGCAGTAAATCACAAAATTTATCAAATCAGCTGTGGCTCAGTTTCTGTGCATTCTTGCTCTTACTCAAGGGTAATCAGAGTTCCTGATTACTCCTGTACTGCACAGAAAAATGGGGTTCTTCAGCCTGCCAAAATACTGCTGAATCCTTACCCCCAAGGCACATCATGCCGGGTCCCTGTTCGCCCCTTTTCAGGGGCAGGATCCAAGGGATGGAAAAATTAGCTTCCCTAACTCTTCTAGAACAAAACTAAGCATAAAAAAAAAAAAAAGAGACAAGGAAACATTGCCTCTTCATATACATACTTGGAAAACTAAAGAATACTGGTGGAATTGCTGTTTCAGGTTTTCAGATGTGATATTCACACACACCCTTCTGCCATTTGAAGAGCATGGCCCATTGTCTAGAACATTATCTCCACAGCAGAGTCCCTGGTGGAAGGAAAAAACACTTTAGAAAATACTCTTACTCCTCCTGTGTGACCAGCACTCATGGGCTGCCTTCTCTCTGCTCCTGTGCTCAGGAACTCTTTGATTAAAGCCAAGCCATGTGCTCCAACAGCTGTGTTTACTAGAGCAACTGGCTTACCCTCTAAAACTAGGTCTTAGATGTTGTCAGCTGTGTTTATACAGATATGGGAAACTTCATGTGACAAACCATTAGCCAAATACCCTGTGAATTCAGCTATTTTCCCTGTGCTGAGATAATACTGATATTACCTAGTTTTTAACTTCCACACATCTGTATGACAGCGCTGCAGAAAAATCCTCAGCTAAAAGTTCATCCTCGAAAGCAATCCTTTGGCAAGCACTTATGTGCTGAACACAAAGGACACCCTGCCTGGTACTTCTTTGCTTTTGAGGATCACAAATCAAAGCCACTCTCTTGTTCAGCCACTGCTATTTTGGGAACAGCCCTCTTCCTCCTCTGAGGAGGGAGGTTCACAAGGAGGAAGAGGCAGGAGGTCACATCACCCTGCGGGGTACAGGCAGGGTGTCTGGGAACACAGCACCTCTGAAGTAACCAAATTCGTGTCTTTTCATCCCCTAAATTCAACATGTTAGCAATGCTTAACACAGTAAGTGTGTCACAGGCAGAAGCATACAGGAGATACAGAAAGTCTTGCCCATTATTCCCTCTGGATCCTCTTAAGAGATGGATAATTGGACAATGGATAAGACAATGGATAACTGACACCCTAAACCCAAACTGTGCTGGAATTGTGGCCCAAGAGCACTGACAGCACAGGGGCATCTCAACTATTCCTGAACACTGAGGCACAGCACTAAGGCTTTTCCTGCTTCCCCTGCTGCCCTCAGTCAGTCGATAGAGAAAAGGCAAGAATAAGAGGCTGGACAAACACAAAGGATAAGAAATATGCCTGTGCAGCATCCTGCAGGAAGGAATCCATGATCATCATGGATTATAGATGGAATCTGAATCGACTCATGATGTTGCTGCAAAATATCAACTGGAGAGAATGCAGAGGTGAATGAGGTCTCAAAATTGCTTAGGAAAAACAGGTGACAGAACAATTTAGTCTAAGGAAGGTCAGACTAAGGACATCAGGTACAGATGTAACAAGGGGAAAAGCAGCGAGCACTAACATTATGGGGCTCTTTTCAGAGGCATTTAGACATGCTAAATATCAAACTCTGTCAGGATTATGCTCCAAGTCGCTCACCCTACTACTGAAAACAGATGCATGTCTTAAATTACAGCCAAACTCTCATACAAGAAAATGGCTTCTAGAAAGTCAGAAGCATCATCTCAGAAGAAGCAAGCTTCTAGACTTAAATTCAGAGCAACTCAAATCACGCCTTGGGATCTTAACTCCAATTCAAGCCGTGTCTATGCAAATGATTCCAACAGGACTGCCACATTTTGTACAAATTAAAAAACCAGAACAATACTGCTAACCTGCGGCAAGAGGCAGTCTCATTATACATCCCACATCAAGTACCTCTCAACAACTTACTGGAACACGATGGCTAGAAATTTGAGCAAGCAGTTGCCCATGAATTTATCATTCTGATAACGTTTGTGGTACAGAAGTCAAGCATTAATAGACCTGCTACAATGTAGAAGAGCAGCAAGTCTCAGACCTTTCAGTTCAAAGGGAATAGTAACTCAAAGTCTTTCTGATCTGGTGATGACCTGCGAATCTGCACTTACCCATTCATTCTGCTGATTTCCAAGACAGTCAAGCAGAAAAACCTCATGACAAGCAACTTGGCAAAGCAGATGGTTACAGGATACACAACAGAAAACCCACACAGCTGGAGTAAGTTTATGGTGATCCTTTCCCAATATGTTTCTTAATAATTGCGACAATTTCTCTTTTTCTTAATGTTTTCGTTAGACCAGATCCCAGAACCAGCGAAATCAAGGAAAATCTTTCTGCTGATCTCAGGCACTTTGGACTAGTTTCTTCTGAAGCGATTTGTGTTTCATTCTGCATTGCAGGTTAAACTTGTGTTAGTCAAAGCACTGGTGACACTATCAGAAAGACAATGTGATATTTCCATGCCATTCCACCAGTTTAAAAAAGGCTCCATGAAGAAGTTGACCTTTTCTCAGACAAAATATAAATGCCAAAGTTGCAGGAATCTATCTTTCAATTACTGTCACCTTGATAGTGAAAAATGCTGCAAGCACTACACTTAAAACATTACCAAGACCAGATGTATTTCAAAGGCAATCTTCCCTTTCTGGTGGATTCTTCATTTCTGAACTGCAATGAATCTTATGCAACTTCTCCTCACAAATGTGACAACACTGGGGATGAAGACTCACTCTAAAGAGTGAAGGACTATGAAAATATTGGGGAAGGGCAGGAGCACCAGGCACTTGCCTGACTACAAGGGGGGGATCCTGGCCAGGGGCTGCTCGGGGCAATGAATGTCCCTGAGTCCAGCAAAGAGGGATCAGAACCCAGGGTGTCCCTACATTGGGAAAGTTCTGCCAGCCAGGGGCAGGGGGCACAGGCACCAGCAGCAGGGAAGAGGGGTCCCTAATTCCTGGGGAAGAAGTGTCTTTCTTACCCTCTTCCCATGGCTCACACTTTTCCCAGAAAACGTGCTTCCAAATGAGTTCCTTAGGAAGCAGAAAATAATGTCCAAAACCCTAATTTTTAAAACTCAGCCTGAAGCAACCACAGAAAAGTTCTGGTTGAGAAGAATTGCTGTAAGGAATAAATGATCCAAAGTCCCTGGTGCTCTTTAAAGACATTTTTCCTTTTGCTTTCCTTCTCCTTCGAACTGAATGAGGCTACAAGTCCAATTTGTCAAAAGAGCAGTAAATATTGCTCTTGAAAGCTCACCAGAGCTGAAATTTTACACAGGCTCAATTCTATTTCAGTTCCATTTGATATCCCAGATCAGGATTTTTCTCTGCACAGGTGAGTGTCAAGTGTTTAATCCATCCCTCTGTGTCACTGTACGTCTGTCTCATTATCCCTATACCCATGAAGTTACAGGATATTCACAACCACGATATATGTGTCCCTGCCCTTCAGGGAAAGGATTGCTACTTTTAAAATAGAGTTTTGGCTCAGGGAAAAAAGAAAAAGAAAACAAGAATTTATACCAAAGTGTGTGAAGATCCCTAAATTTCAGTTATTGCTTCCATTTCCCAAAGAAGGCACATACTTGCAGTGCTAAGTGACAGAATAAAACCCTTAGATAGATGCATAATAATTTATTAATTACCTCTAATATAGCAGAAACCCTTGGACATAGATATGATACAAGGAAACTGCCATGAATCACTACCACAGATTAAGAAACATCTGGTTTTTTGCTTCTTCTTCTCACTCATTCAATTTTTTTCATTTCCTATTCTTTCATCTCATGGTAGCAATGCTGAATACTAACAAGATGTATGTATTTAACTGTGCTCACTCATTTCCATGCTAATTAATTCAGGTTCCAATATATGCATTTTGTACAGGTTTGATAAATCCCTCTTAAATCGGTAATTTGAGCCCAAATCTTCTCCCAGCGCAGAGAGAATTATTCAGCATCCGGCCATCTCTGCCTATGATGTCAGTGCAGAGATTATTTTAATTAAAATGTAGGTGAGAAAATCAATCAGAAGATAACAAACAGGCCAGATCACCCATTACCTGTAGCCAGTATATATATGGGATTCTAATCCAATTTATGGAGCTTTCAAGCCAGTAAACCAATTAATTTTCAAATGCGTTTCAGTCAAGATGAAAAACTACTTTGTCTTGTGCTTTGTTTTTTAAGGTGCAGAATGAATAAGTCAGAGAAGACAACAGAAAAACATTTTCTTTTTGTTTTTTGTTTTTTAATGACACAAATGCAGTGATTACTTCTAAGTGATGTCCATCAGAAGTCTCCTGGCAGTTTATATACAACTTTAACAATAGTTAAAGTACCTCAAATACTTTGAGAGTGATGTTAGCAGACTGTTTTTCTGCTGTTATTTGCTTTCATTCCGATACATTGAACAGAGGGAATCTGCTATGGTCCCACTGTGTTCTCCTTGATGCCTTGCCACTCACAGATGCCAAAGGCTCTGAAAGCCTTCAAGGGAACAGTAAATATTCAGGAAAAGATATTGAAATTATTAGATATGGGACCACTACGCAAGTACATAAAATATAATTGCCTTACATCAGGTGCTTCATTGAGCTCAAGACTGTAATTATTATTTTGGGTTATGTTACCATTTTAAAAAATAGGAAATCAACAGAGTGATGAAGCAAAAAAAGCTCTTCACTATAGAGTATTAAGTAGAAGTACTGAAAAACAGGATAGTGTGTAATTAGACATAATATATACCCAAGCAGATATTTAGAGTCTTCAGGACAGTAAAACAAACAAGAAGCAAAAACCTGCCCAAATACATCAAGAACCACCATCAGTTTGGTGTACCAGAGGGTAATTTCATTCTGCATCACCAAAAATGGTTATTCAATTATGATGTATTCCATTCTTCTGAGCATTTTTTCCCCAGTTTTTCAGTTTCCTTTTTTGTCAGGAAGAACAAAAACAGAAGGAAGAAAAACAGGAACAAAAAAAAATTCTGTCTCACCCAGCATAAAATATATTTCATAGTAAAAGCATTCAGGAATCAGAGGAGAAGGAAAAAAATTCCTATTTTTATGCCAAAGCTCTATCATAAAATAATAATTTAAGAATTGCCTGTATTCATAACCTCAGTTTCAGTGGAAATGCTGCATTCATAAAAAGAAATATAGGGTGGTAAGGCTGGATTTATTACCGGAATCTGCACACTGCCATAAAGAATGTCCTCTATTAGTGACAACAGCTGTTGGTTTAATAACCCTAGAAAAGATCATTAAATTCCTTCAAATTTCCCATAAACAGATGGAAGAAATGCAAAAGTGTTAAAACATATGGGAGAACATATTGGAATGCAGCAGCCTCCTGGAGCAGCCAGGAATCCCAGCAGTGCAGGCTCCAGGCTGACACGGGTCCCCCCCAGGGCTGGAGGTGGCTTTGGGTGGAAATGATGGAAATACTGGAGATGATGGAACGGGCTGGATGTCCGGGGGCAGGGATTGCTCTGACTGTTCACCCTCGTGGCCTTTGCAGGCACAGATTTCCTTCCCACTCTAGTTCCTTGGGGAGTTCTTTGCATCCAGAACTTCAGGTCATGCAAGATTTTAGCTCACAGAGGAGCCCTTTCCCCCAAGAGCTGAAACAAAACCGTGAGGCTTTTTTGTCTCATGCTGCAGTAAATCGGGACCCCCAGGACAGAATGCCCTTTCTAGAAGCATTGGCATTGAAAACAAGAGAAATGAAATCCTTCCTCACCAACCAGGCTGCACATGGCACAGCCAGGAAAGCAGGAGCGCCGCTCAGTGAGTGTCTGCATGCAGCTACACACAGAAGCTTTTACATTTTTTACTCTTTACATATCGTCTGCAATGGATTTTGTGAACTTTTATCTTCCCAGTGAATGCAATTCCCAACCAAACAAGCTGACAGGCAGTTCATGAGCCATCTGCAATATGTTGCACCTTCCTTGTGTACACAAATAACTCTAAGTTCGCTCTTTCAAAAGACACTTTTTCTTCAGCAAAAACCGGTTACAATATTAAGCCATAAATCTAGGTCTTGTCTCATTGTTTATTTATGGTAAATTTTCATAAACAAATGGTTCCTGTCTTCTCTAAATTGATAGCACAAAATGAACAGGTTTATCAAAGTCGTTCCAAACAATATATAACATAATTGTGGTTTTGTAAACCCAAGTCAGGTACGTAATTATTGCAAATAATATTTCCCGCATTACTCACTTGAGCAGAAATGCATTTCAGTGAAATTTTGGCTAATAATTGACTGTTCTGAAAATCCATCATTTCAACTCACAAGAACACATGCAAGTTGATAGGTTTTATTTATATACACACACTTCTACTTGCCATCTCACATCCTGCCTACCACAGTGCACATCACCAAACCTGGAAATTCAACAGCTCTCTGTTCTGTCCCAAAGAAATGTTACAGGTTGAAAGTGTTTACTCCCTCCACCTTTTTCTGGCTTTTGTTTTGTTCAAAGTGCTGCCAAGCAGCACAGTCCATGGTGAGAATTTCTGGTAACAGAACCAGAAATAGTGGCTCGCTTTTTCGAGCTCACTACAAAAGCCACCAACCCTGCTTTCTCCTCCTTGCCTCTTGCATTTCTCTCAACTCTTCAGACCCATTTTCTAGCCCTAAGTATTCTGTGACTTCCTTTTGTAGTGATGACTTCATATTGGAAAACCAATTTATCACCCAAATCAGTTGCTTGTGCATTCTTGCAGAGCAGGCTTTCATTACAGCAGTAACAGATACAGGTGAGTTCTGGGAGGGGAAGGTTCCCTTCACTGTTCAGCTGCTCTATTGCACTGAGGAAGCACAACATTCTATTACTGGCATCTAATAGCAGAGCAGTCCCTTTCCCTAGATAAACAGATCTGATCTGTACCTGCTAATGCCAATCTGCTGTGGTGGGTAACACAGTGAGTAATACAGACCAAGCTCCGTTCATTCTCACAACTATCAGTCTCAAATTCATTCCATGCCTTTGTGTTTAAAACCTCACTCTGGAGCTACAACCACAGAATATTAGTCAGCCAGCCTCTTGAAGAGCTCCAGACCCCTTCTCACACCGACTGCCCTGCCCCCAGTTTTTGCAAGGGGTTAGATTCCAAAGCAGCTTTCAGTGACCATCTTTAGAGCTATGGGAAAATGAATCAGAGTCTTTGTGCTTCAGGAATAAAATATTTCTTATGTATTTGTTTGCTTGTCTTGCCTAGACAGTGTTTTGAAGGTCAGAGTATTGTTTCCCAAGCTGCTGGGTACTTTACACTTCAATGGAAATAAAACCAGCCTGCAAGCACCTTCACAGCAGCATGCAAAGTCCCTCCCACTTCCCACTCAATAAACGGGAATGCACTAGCATTCCTGCTTAAAGGCAGATGGAGATTTGGAACGTTGGGAAATCTTGATTCTGTGAAATCAACTGAAAAAAAAACATAGAAGCCCACCAAGAACTGCTCCTCAACACCCCATTTTTAGCAACGCGAAGCTTGGGGATTTCAACTGCTCTTGCCCTTCCAGGTAAGGGAGAGAGTGAGCGTGTCTCGAGTCACCCAGGCACAGCTCCAGAAAGGTTTCACTGCCAGGGAGGGAGGTGACACCCAGAGCTTTTCCCCAGCAGTCACACCCTGCCAAGGTCCCACCGAGCAGGCTCTGACACGAGAGCACTGCCATCACCACATTGCAGCATGGCAAATATTCCATCAATTTGCAGATTTTCATTATTGTATGTGACTCACTATTGATTCCTCTTTTATTTTTAGCCAGCTGCAGCACACTTGATCTGCCATTTCCCAAACCTGAGTCTCACAGTGACTGCTTGTCTCAGCAGCATTCACAGGGGGTGAAGTGGCACAGGTATGCTGGCTAGGAGGGAGGTCACAGCACCTGCCACAGACTTTCTGTAGCAGCAATCCAAAAACAGAGCAGAGCCAAAACACAGATCTAGGCATGTCTCATGTGACCCATGTGTCATCAATGTGTCGTTAACTAGCAGGAGGATCCACATGTGGGGGAATGAGATTCAAATCCAGAAGGTAAGGTCCCTTGCTACTGCTGTGCTTCTAGACCCCCAAGACTCCCAGCACCAGGCCAGCTGGAAAGCCAGAAACAAATCTTTAAAAATGCGAAATGGATGCACAAGATGCTTACTTGAAGGCCCTCATTCAGAATTAGCCTTAAATTGTCATTCCTTATTCCTCCATAGCAGATGAAAGCTAACTTATCTTTGAATGAAAACATCTGCAGGAGAGCTAATGTGTTTTAAAATATGCATAGTGACCTCACACTGAGCTGGACCTGCCTCATCTTTCCTGAGCACTGATGCAGAGCTCAGCTGCAATGCAGGGACTGGAACTGCACAGGAGATGCAGAGCCATGGGGCAGGGGACGGACAGGGGCTCTCAAGGACTGCCTTCCCCTGGGCCAAGCTGAGCTGACAGGAACACCTCTGCCTCTTTCATTCAATGACCCAAAGACATGCTTCACCTATGGGCTGACTCCTGCAGTTTTAGAGGGAAGTTGGTCCAGAAAGGGCCCCTTGAGCTGTGCCTGGGCTGAGGCTGAGCACAGCAGAGACCAGGCAAGCCCGGGTGCCTCTGTGAGCCATGGCTTTGCTTGTCACTGACGCCAAATCTCTAATCCCTGCTTCCTGTGAGGCCAGCTGAAAGGGGACAAGAAAAGCAAATAAACAAAATATCAACAAACAATTTTTAAAAACCAAAAACCCCACAGACAACCAACACAAAAACTTCCACACAGAAACACTACTTTCCTCAACAGAATTAGCTAATAAATAACATAAAGGGACTTGGAGTTTTACTGGGTTAGGCTTCAATCTTTATTACAAAGTTTATAAATTATTGAATAATATTTATATTAATTATTTAGTGAACCTTTTATTTAAACAGGCATTTGGTAGCAGAGAAACTGGAACAAACCATTTCAATCCTCAGCTTTATAATCTAAATAGGTAGGCTTAGCAGAGATAAAAGTCACATTTCACAGGAAAAATCCATTTGCTGGACTCATTTCACCTTCCAAATTTGTTTCCACTCTTCAGGAACAGCATGAGATGAAATCAAAAAGCGCCTTTGGTGCCTGGTGCTGGTGTGGAGCNCCCAGCCCAGCCCAGCCCTGCCAGAGCAGAGGTTTAGGGGCTGGTCCTCATCATTGAGCTAACGTGAACATGCAAACCACAGCTCTCTTCTGGCTCAGAGCAGGGGCAGCTCCCCCAGCTGTGCCTTTCAGCTCCATGGCAAACATTCTGGTGGCTGCACCTCGGATTTTGCAGCCACTTGATCCTGGTGCTGCATACAGGACTCACCACTCACACAAACAGGATCACTCACTCCCTGGAACTGGAAAACTGAGGATAAGCCTGTACAGCACCGTGACCAGCAATTCTGTCTTTCCAGTCAATATTTAAGCTCCAGCAGTGGAGTTCCACGAGGGAACTTGCCCCCAAATCTCCCTTGGAAGGTTGTATGTGCCTTTCCCAACTCAGTGCTCTGCAGCCAGCACAGGGCTGTGCTGCACCTGGGCTTTAGGAGTGGCATCCTCAGGTGACACTGCAACAGGTGTGTGTGTGCTAAGTCTCACCTTACTCAAAGCAATCAAACTGTTTTAATTACTTCAGCGCTCTTTATGCACAGTAATAGAACAGAACGGTTAGAGCTGAATCATTAATCATCTGAGCTAGATCAATAAATAATTATCTGTGCCACACCACTGTGCTCATAAGCAGAACCTTCCAGACACACTGGAAATAAACAACAGCCACATGGACATGTGCAAGAAAGAAGGAAAACAGACATTCCTCACAAAAACTACTTTTTTTCCTAAGTGTATAATAGTGAGATTTGCGAAGTGCCAGAGCTGTGGACTGATAATTTATTCCTAAAGCAATTAGAGGCTTTTGAAAATTTTATTACATCAAGAGCAGATTAATAATCACCATATCTGGTATTATTTCTACACTATAATTTTAAAACTGACCAGACATGCACAAGTGCACACAAACATGAGCAAAATGATCATGACAAGCCAAGGAGCAGTGATATGGGTCTTGACCTCTGTAGGAGTTTTATGTAATAAATTTCCTGCAATAATCTAAAAGTTGTGAGAAAAGGGGGAACAAAAAGTAGGCATCCAGTCACTGCCACCATTAAACTCCATTTTAATGCCCGTGACATCTTGGAGAAATGCCTATTTAATTATCTCCTAATTAGGAGCCCTCCCACCCCCTCACATCTCAGCTCCCTTCTTCCTCTCAGACAACTCTGGGAAATTGCAGCTTTAAGGAGAAACAGCAAGCACAGCAAGATTTTAAATAAAAATTGCAAGATGTGTCAGCCCTGCTACTTGAGTGTTTTCCTGTTTTCAAAACCAAGCCCTATGTGCTCCACCACATGTGGAGAGCACCTGTGTGCTCTCTCAGCCTGAGACAGGACATCACAACCAGGCCCAGCATCCCAGCTCTCACAAAGCACCCCTGCAATGCCCCTTTTCATCTCTCCAGAGACACAAGTCCTTTTTTCAAGAGGAACCTTGCTCTAGTTTCAGCATGTTTCTAGGACTGAAATTCTTACACAAGATTAAGAAAACAAAAGTAAGCAAACAAAATAATCCCAATACTCCTCTAATAAAATCTACATAAGATAATGCAGTTTTTACAGTGCATGAAAAGAACAATAAAGATTCAAGCTCTTGTAAAAATCAATGATTCTCCTATTTCAAAAGCTTCTGTGCAAACAATATTTTCTTGAACTAGTACAATACATTGAAGTGAAAGTTGTAATTTTACTATAATTGCATCAATAGAGCAGTCACATTCCTCCATACAAAACTCTGAACATGAAATATTAAAGCATGGCTCATAAATACAGGAGCAGAGAACAAAATAGCTTCTTTTTTGATAATTAAACAGTTAGCAGCTAAATTGCATTGTAATTGATCGGTAAATTGCTTTTTTAATGAGATTTAGTCACTAGGAAATGGCTTTTTTCTTCAATACACCCAATGTGCATTGGGGTCATTTAAAGAGCAAATTGCCTTCCAGGACTCTCCCGTAGAGATTGAACTTTCTGTAAGAAAAGTCACTTGACCCAGCAAAGGAGTCCCAGCCCAGCGAGGCTCAGCCCTCCAGCTCAGGGCAGGTGCAGGTGTGCACCCAGGGCACAGCAGGTGCAGGGGGCACAGGGGGGCACAGGGGGCACAGGGGGACACAGGAGGGTACCCAGCACTGTCCCAGGAAATGAACTCACACCCTGGGAGCTCTGCTGGCTGCCTGGATGATGCTGGGGTGGATCAGGAGCAGTGCTCCAGCAGATGCCCCAGCCTGCACAGTCTGAATCGACAAAACAATGTGAAAGTACTGAAGTATCTTTTACAAGATGTATGTATGTATTATTCAGACCTAATGTACTGGTATGATTAATAGAGTGTGCAAAAAGATAAAGTAGCCTTTCTTCAACATTACAAAGGCCATTAAAGTATTTGTTTTCAAGGATATAGGAAACAGTCTAAAAGAAATCTTGTCCAGCTACCTTAAGAGCACTGAGTAAGTACATTTTAAATGTAAATGATCATTTAAAAACCATTAGTTAAAGGAATTTTTCCAAATGCTAGAGGAAAAAAGATTTAGAAGAATCGTGGTTATTGCAACCAACCTATTATATACAAGAACACAGCATTATACAGTTAAGTCAGATTTTTAGTGTTTAGTTTCCAAGATTTCTATTGATGTGACTTGGACTTCAATATAAACAGCAGTGATCGCAATCATTTGTTGCTGCCATAGCAACAGAGAAAATTAAAAGGGCAAACACTGAAGCTGAAGTGGCATCACAGTTGTAGCTTATAATTGCCTGACAGTAAAATGCTGTGTGCAGGGTGGCAGCAGCACTTGCACATATCTGTGAAGCAGGTTTGCTTGCAGAGATCAAAGTCATTTAGGTCAGGTTCTGAAATCAAGAATGAGCACCAGCTCTCATTTCTCTACAGTTCCTTCTCTCTCTTTTTTTCTCTCTTTCATGCAGGTAGATTTAACAAAAAGAGTTCAGAGCAATCTTACGGAGATTTAAGCTATGTCTCCATTCTCCAGGCTTCTAATTTGGAATTCAGATGTAACTATTATTCACCACTTCTGCTCTGGATTTTAGAGTGTGGTGGAGAACAGAGTCCCCACTATTTATGCAGTTCCATGACACCAGTTTCCTCAGCCCAGGGATGAATTTGCTTCTGCTCTGCTGCCTCTGGAAGGTTTGCTATCCCTTGGAGACATTTCTGCCTACTTTAGTCCACTCACTCTCTCCCACTGGTTACTTGCACTTTTACTGCATTTCTTTCTGAATTTCAGTGACATGTGTTCATATACCATAGGAAAAGATGATCCTGATCATCTATCTAATAGTTTGTTTACTTTTTGCAGGGTTTTTTCTAAATAATTTTAAAAGTACTTGAGCTCAAGTTTCTGCCAAATTTTATCCCAGTGTGACTCAAGACACATAGAAAGCTGTTCAGCAGCAAATCAAGAGATGTCAGTCATGAGGTACCACACAAGTTACATAGTTGGGTATGGTTCATAAAATATATGCTGTTTGTTTTAACATGCTTAGGCAGTGTGGGGGCCTTGTGTTGGCTCAACAGATGACTTTTACTCTCTGGATTATTGAAAATCCACACCCATAGAAGAAAAGAGTAAGACAATGAGATCCTGCATTGTCTTTTGCAACAGAGCCACTGAGAAGCAGCAGTGGGCAAATTCAAAAATAGGTCATTCAGCTTCTCCCCATCAGCTCACTGCAGGGTATATTGTCAGTTTAATTTCCTCATTTAGTTCCTTCTGCTTCCCATAACACTGCTTTCGAATCACAACAGTGTCTGGGAGTAGGATATGCCAGCTGGCTTTGCAATGTTTTGTGTACACATGAAAATCCTGCCTTCAAATGAGATTAACCTTTGAGCAAAATTAATATACACACAGCACACAGCATAGTGAAGAGCAGTTACCAGCACACAGCACCTAGGAAATTGAGAAATATGATGTGTCCTTCATTCTGGTGTCTCAGAGATTGGTGTTAAAATTGCCACTACAAAAAAGGATTGCTCTCTCCATACAGTAATTAAAAAATTACTGTATGGAGAGGCATGTAGGTAAGGGCTTACTAGGGAAGAAGGGTCATACAGAAATGGATTGCCTCCCGCCACTGCCAAAGTATAAAAATATGTCTTAAGCTTCAGGGTAAAACACTGAAATCCCAGAGTATTTGAAACCTCAGCAGTGCTTCCGGAGTATGATGCCATGTCCTCTGAGTACTTGTCCTGGTAAGGCTGAGCTTCCTTTTCTTGCATAGAAATATATTTTTAATCTGATAATAATTTTGTGCTCCACGATCGTCCCCCGCTGCCCAGGGACGAGCTCCTTGGGTCTGTATTGCCATCTAGTGACCGAGGCGAGCGCACCGGCACCGAACACATCTGGGACTGGGAAACACAAGCGCCGCTTCTGTCTCGCCCTCAGCGTCGTGGCACCTGTCCCGGTCCCTTACGGGGCCTCAGGTGTGCAGCCGTGTGGGAGCTGCTGCGTTCACCCAGAGCCGCCGCTCTGCAAACGAGCCGGGAGCCGGCAGCGCCGGCAGAGCCCGCTCACAGAACCCAAGAGCCGTGCTTTGTCCCCAAGGAACCCACCGAGCCTGGGAGCAGTACATCCACCCCAGAGCGACATTTGGGGCGGCCTCAGATGGTAACAGCCATCTCGTGGCCCTGGGAGGAGTACAGACACAGACTGCTTACAGGTGAAGATCCATCAGAGATGTACTCTGTTTTGGAGGCGCTGTTGGTACTGAGCCAGACTCCTGGCAGCTGGCACCGCGCACAAGGCACCAGAGCACGCCGGGGTCTGCACAGTGCTCCGGGCCCTGCACACCTGCCTCCCTGCTCTCTTCTTCCAGATGCTGTTGTCTTTGACCCAGCTGGGACCTGACCTTATGAATTCCCGAATGGTCCCGGGCTGGCCAGGCTTCTCCCGGCTCCGCTCCCTGCTCTGATCCCGGCTCCGCTCCCAGCTCCGCTCCCTGCTCTGATCCCGGCTCCGCTCCCAGCTCCGCTCCCGGCTCTGATCCCGGCTCCGCTCCCGGCTCTGATCCCGGCTCCGCTCCCTGCTCTGATCCCGGCTCTGATCCCGGCTCCGCTCCCGCACGGGCCCGAGACCGAGCGGGGGTGCCAGTGCCGGTGCCACCCGCAGCCACACGGTGCCACCCGCAGCCACACGGTGCCGGTGCCACCCACAGCCACATGGTGCCGGTGCCACCCACAGCCACACGGTGCCACCCGCAGCCACACGGTGCCGGTGCCACCCGCAGCCACACGGTGCCACCCGCAGCCACACGGTGCCACCCACAGCCACACGGTGCCGGTGCCACCGCAGCCCCGCGGGCCTTCGCGGAGGAATCACCTCTCTAACGGGGCAGGCTTTCCCACCCCTCCGAAGGGAAGGGCTGCAAGGCTAAAGGCCAGCCCTGTTATCTGAGGTGGTTTTGTGGCTCTTTCCAGGCACAGTGGCCTTGGTCCTGGTGCTGCAGTACGAGGCACCACCTCGTGTTCTCACAATAACCTGTGTCGGAGCACGGGGATAGTGTGCAGTGCTCTTGGGGTAACAGGGCTGCTGTGCACCATCCCTCCACTGCCTGTTCTGCCCCTCTGCTGTCCCGTGAACATCCCCTCTCCCTGCACCTTTAAGCTCCCTGCCATTGCACTCTATCAGTTCCCATTGCATCCCAGGAGACAAACACCCTCAGTTATCCCTGGATGTTCCTGCCATCTCCTGAGATTAAGGTGTTTGTGCTGGTCCTGGGTTCAGTGGTTCACTGAAGTCATGGAAAGCAGGATTTAATGTTTTCTAATTTCACTGGGCCATGACCTGACAAACACCAAGTTGTCAGCTGTCAGTGAGCACAAGAGGAATCGGTAGCACTCAGCATGGTAAAGGTATTCTGAATTCCTTATTTTCTTCTCTTCCCCAAAACAAGCACTTTAAAATAAGCTGCTCTCCCTGCTGAAGCAGGTGGGAAAAGTACATTCCTAAAGCAAACTTAGACAGAAATATTTGAAATTACAACAGCTGTTGAGCCCCCATCAATTTTACAGTTTTCTGGCAAAACCTTTAAATGCTTCTCTTGATAAGGAATAAAAGAATCTGAGTCACTTTGTTCTTAATCCAGAGTAGCAAGTTTACACTTTTTTTTGCTGATAAAGCTATCAAACTTTCAGTGCCTTTTGCTAAAGTTGAGCTGAAGCTTCAATCTGAAGACGTGCCTCTATTTCCAGACTTAATCACAAATACTGTGGAAAGAGTATTCTGAAAAAAAAAAACCAGTCACTAAAAGATGAGTGTTTTTAAAATTTCAGGTTTACAGCCTTCCTATGTCATCACTTGGTTGAACAACATAAAAAAAAAGCCACTATGCAGTTCAAATAATCCATGTTATTACCATATACTCACTTATTTCAAGACCAGAGTCCTGTAATTCAAAACTAGGCATACCTCCTATTTCTCACTTTGGTGCTTTTTCTCTTTAATTCACCAGGAAAGGAAAGTTTTACAGGGAAAAGTAATACATCATTTACTGAACAAAGCAGAAAAAGGACAGATTGAGAACAATGGCTTTCAGTTTCCCTTAATTAAACTGGACCAAGAGGAAATGATTCTGCCAGGAACTGAAAACCAGAGGAGGATATTCTGGTCTCTGCTTCAGTAGGAAAAGCACTGCACTGCTCAGAGTAGATTGATTTGTGAGGCACAAGACATGTTATTCCGAGCCGAGAGTGAAAACAGACTGGCTGTGCAGCAATGCTTCCTTAGTGCAATCTCATGGGAACCCACTGCACGCTGCAATCTAAAGAGCTTTGTGATACTCTGAGTATTAGCTTTACAAGATGCAGTTCCTCTGCAAAATATCCCATTGTTCCCGTTACTCAATCTAGAATCATCCTGAATGAGGAAATCTATTCTAAATTTCTGAAATTCTGCAGTGGCTTGATTTTTGATTTTTGGCTTTGATTTTCCCCCGTGGCTTGATTTTTGTTTAATCCTAGCATTTTGCAAGGTTGTCCAATGCAGACATTTGATCTAGAAAAATAAGCAACACTCATATCAGAGGAGAATTTAACATTATATGCAACAAGCCATCGTATTCAGTAGGGAGTCAACTAGGTATAATCCTACTATTTGCTTAGCAGGAACAACATGAGCCTTCAGCAAATAAGAACAGTTGCTGAAGACCTTCCAGAATTTCAGCTTAAAATTAATTACTTCAGTCATGGTTATTACTTTCCCAAAACTGAAGCAGACTATAGGCAGTGGATCTTATTTTTCTAGATGTAAGCATAAATAGTCTACGGAATGACCAAATTCCACACTTTACAGACAGAGTGTCCCTGTGGCGAACAGTTCAGGAAGCTTTGGAGCACAGAGATGGGCACTGGGGTCCGATGGAGTAGGGGTGATAAATGTTATAAGTGTTAATGCGGTTAATTTCAGGCTCGCTCACCAGAAGGCCCCGCGCGCCGTTCCAGCGGTTGAGCGGCGGTTGTGAGGGGAGGGTCAGCTGAGTGACAGTTGGCGCTGAGATCGTGATTGGCTGGAGGGACTCGCGGGCAGCGTAAGAGGGGAAAGCTGATTGGCTGGAAGGACGCGTGTGCAGCCGCGCTGCGGCTGAGCCAGCCAATGGGCGCCTTGCTTCTGTTAAGTTCTGTCAGGGCTCGGGTTGGCTTCAGTTATGGCCGGTGGCGATGAAAGGTGGCGATTTCTGCAATAAAGGGGTCTGCGGATGCATTGGGAGGTCCGTGTCGCGTTGTTCCCCATTGCTACAGGGTCCTGGGCATTGGGGACATAAGTTGTGATTGTGTAAGTATGGCACTTTGCAGGTAGGAAGCCAAGTGCAGTGTGTCACTTCTCACCTCACATTTCTGAAGGGCTGGAAGTGGCAGCAGGATGTTGCAATAGCCACAGGTCACCAGCATGTCAAAAGACTGAGTGTCTTTAAGAGCCTGAGGTGATGTGGAACTGTAGTCTCTTCTGGGAGAGGGAAAGCTAATCATCTTTCTTTTGTAGAGTTTGTCCAATGGCCTTGCTGCTATTCAAGACACACCGGGTTCTGTGATCCTCAATGCCCCTTTCAGTCCTCTATTCCATGAGAGACGGCCAATTACCCTGAACAAAGAAATGAATGTTTTATCACTTAATTGCAAACGTATCAACAGAAAGAATCATCAGTAATGGGGGAAATTGAGGCGGCTGCTGGGTTTGGCGTGGACCGTGCACTGACTCGTCTCTCTGCCAGATACTGCAAAGTCTTCCATAGTGGTATTCTGAAAAGAGAGAACATGCAGCAGGAGAGAAGGCTGTGAGAGAGACCTCTGCACAGCAAAGTAGCAAGAGAGCAGGAACTTGGAAATGTGAAATGCATACAAAACATTTTTGCTTCCTACTCAATGGCTAGCATACTCCTGCCGTGTGGTTCTTCCTCTGGTGCCTCTCTTACAGGAGACCCAGATAACATTAAGGAAAATCCTAGAAACTCTTGAAATCCCGCTTTGTAGGAGCGAAGATCTCTCACCAATTTTTGCAGAACTTGCTCCCTCCTGACATTTTTCTTTTTATTCTGCTGGATATTCTTTCTTCGAAGAGCAGGGAGGAAAACCACCGTGAAACTGAAAGGCTGTGTTGCAGTAACTCCACCCCAAACAGCTGTTGTACCAAAAACTTCTTTAAAGGAGAAACAGTAGTCAGACAAGTATTGGGGTTTGATTTTCAGTGGGAGTTCCACACATGGATTAATTTGCTAATCCTTAGAGAAACTCTGGGGTCTCAGGTTCCTTGTTTCCCATGTAAGTTTGATTTACATTAGCTGGTTCAGCAGGTGGTACGGTTCTTCCACCCCACACCTGGCTGGCCTTTGCCTCCAGCATGCAGGCATGTTCCAGCCCGGGAGCACAGGGAGCCTGTGGTGCCCTGAGGAGGGAGGCATGGCATGGGAGGTCCCACCAGGCTGCAGAGCCTCAGGGCTGGCTTATGCTGAGCAGGAGGGCAGGGGCATGCTGCCATCCCCTTTGCCTCTTGAGGGATGGTCGTGCTAGTATTCAGCCCCACAAACCCACCTTGGCCTCCCTGGGGCAATGCTGCTTCCCTTGGGCAAAAGCTGCCAGCTCATGGGAGATGTTTTCACTCCATCTCCACCTGGGAGAAGCTCAGCATCAGTGCCCAGCCTGTGGTTCCCAGGTGCACAGGGGCTGCTCAGCTGTGCCCAGCGCATGCCCAGGCCTCACTGGCTCCCCCGTGACCCTTGGAGCACTCGTGGGTATCCAAGTACGTGCCAGGTGAAATCTCCAACCTGCATTAGCCAGCATTGCCTTTCCTCCCTGGGGATCCTCTGCTGTGGTTGGGATGGACCGACAGCACACAGGCCCCAGGAACAGCACCTCCTGTCTCCTTCTGGACTTCAGCAATACATTTTGAAATAGGAAACTTCAGAAGATATATAAATTAGAGAGAAAAAGGAACAGAACTTTGCGTTTTCAATGCCAAGAAGTTTCAAGACCTTCTGAAGGAAGGTCGAGCATTTATGTACCTGCTGCTACAACTGATTCCTTCTAGCTGTATGTGACAGACCCTACCCAGTGTGGAACAATGGGATACAGGAGATGCAGAAAAAATATTAACTTACCTTCTTAGTCTGTCAAGTAGGAGCACTAATATTAATTCTTTCACTTTGCAGGAGTTTCAGAAAGAATCATTCACTAGTCGTTGCACAATGTATCATAATGCCATAGACAACAGCTGCCACAGATATTTCTCCAAAATTGGTGTGGTTCATTTCCCATCTAAACAAGCTCCTTCTGTCCCCCCATTTTTCTCTGGGAAAAAGGAAAGAAGAATAAAAAGGAAGCGCAGTAAGCCATTATTTAGATCTGGGAATAATGAATGTTTATCTGGATTTTGTAACACAAATTATGTAATGAAGCAGAGAAAAGGCTTTTGAACAAATATGTTAATGAGATGGCAGCTAAGGGAGAGGTGACAGAGCTGCCAATTCTGAATCAAATTTTAAACATGATTTTCTTTTGGATCTTTTTTATTTTGCAGTCGTTAGCCTGCACAGTATTTGAATGGACTTTAGGGCACAGACTATATGGGAAACACCAATTCTAGGTCAAGAAAGACTGATCAGCAACATACACTGACTGAGAAAGCCCCACTGACTCAAAATTCATAATGAGGGCTTTTATGTAGAAAGTTGTTGGGCACGGGGATTGTGCCGAAAGGACTGTTCATTCAGAGTCTTGAGAGCTTTTCTTGGAAAAACATCAGATGCTCCTCTGGGAACTTAGCTGAAAGCTACTCCTGAAGCAGGACAGTGGACTGGCAGTAACTGGGATGGACCGATTGGAGGGAAAATGGAGAGCAGTGAAGGAGTGGTTTTCTCTGCATGCTGGTAATAACTCTTTCTATTTAAATTCTGTGTAAACCTTCCAGTGCATAACATTACCATACAAGAGCTCTTCTAGGCATCTTTTGAAAGCAAGAATCACATAGAGGTAAGTTCTGAGCTGGTTATTTTTTAAATGTGATTTTCAAAAGCCCAAATAGAAAACATTCTTTTTCTGCTAAGTCCTAGAATATTTCAGGGTCAGTTGTTTTAATTTTTGTTTCTCAGTGTCAAATATGATATGACTTACAGTCCTTGTTTAATTTTGTTTTGTTAAAACTTTTGTACCTCTGGCTGTTGCATGGAGCCTGCAACATGAAACTTTAAAAAGCATGTGAGGAGGTTTTGTCTCGAGAGAGGGTAGCATTTATCTAGGTCAAATAGGCTGCTTTAGAACAAGCAAACTGTACTTGTGTGCTTGGGCAGCATTTGAATTAGAGGCAGAAAATATGTCTATCTGTAATTAAATGAACCAGCTGTTGCCTGTAAAGCCACCTTTTTACAGACCATTCCTATCCTGCAACAACTGGAGTAACTGGGATGATTGCTTTTAGAGACTGCAATAAAAAGAGAAGAAAAGAATATAGAGCTGCAGAAAAGCAGCTTCTCTATAAGAAAATCTTTATTTTACAATTTTTCCACCTGGACTGACCCTGGAATTCCTACTTTCTAAGTGGGATTGATTTTCAGTCCCTTTCTCTACCAAATAATACAGGTCAGCCTTTCTTTACTAGTCTTCAGCAGTGTCCCACTTCTGACTGCAACTCTTGGCCATGGTTCACATCATTGACTCTGGTATCTGCAGTATAAAAGAGAAGATTGCAAGACTCTGCATGTGGTTTGACAATGCTGTCAAGGTCATCTCTGCATTTGCTGTCTCCAAAGGTGCAGCTGTTCCTGCCACAGCTGTTCCTTGCCCAGCCATAAGTAGCCCAGTCTCTTGAGCTGGCTGTAGTGCTCACTAAACACTTCATTGACCCCATTCAGCTCACTAACAGCAGAAAAATGTTCTGCTTTCTTTGTCAAGTTAAATCAAATGAACCCCAGAGCCACCAGCTGAGAAACTTCGCAAAGGCCAGGGAAGGTTGGCAGCAGTGAGCCACAAGATGGGCTTGGCTCTGTTACTCAGACTCTTGATTCTTGACATGCTTCAAAATACTTGTGTTTATTAGGGCAGCAGGACAGGAAATGGGAGAAGTGGTATCTTGCAACCAGGAAAAGGGGTTTCAAGTACAGGAGACCTGATTCAGCTCCTGGTTCCACCTCATGTCACCACCTATGCCTTTTTGTAACAAAAAAATTGGAGTTCCTTTGAAAACTGATTTGAAACTTACTACCAAGAACAAGAACAGCACATTATTCAACACTACGATATCAGAATTTGGCCCATAGGATGCTACAGTCTTCTGCTTCTAAATGATGTCTGCAACCAAAAGCTAATTTTACCCACTGCTTCTAGAGCAGTATTTAAAGCCATTGCTCTCTACTATGTTCAGAGCCATACTGACTAGAGGAAAGGAATCCTTTTTCTTGAAGGTGTGCAATTAGTGCTCAATTAGAATGAGCTGAATTTCAGGCTGTGGGAGGTTTTTGTTTGAATGCTCTTTGGACCACCTTAAACTCCTGCTGGATGTTTTGCAAGTGCTTAGGCTCTCTGCAGCTCCCTTCTACCCAGCTGTCAGACCAGTTCTGTAAAGCAAGCAGCCAACACTTTGTCTGTCTTCTCCTTGGCACAGTGAAAAGGAAGCTCATCATCAAATGATATGGAGGCAAGTTTGCAAAAATTCCGCACAATAAGGGAATATTGATTCCCTTTCCTTATTGACAAAAAAAGGACTGAGGCATGAATTAGCTAATTTAATTGCACGTGGAGTCCCATGTCTCATCCCCAGGTACGGCAAGCAAGTAAGTCTCCTTTCACAAGATTAGTCCATCTAAAGGTATCAATACATTTTTTGTCTTTCTCTTTATTTTGGTTTTTTTTTCACTGCATCTTATTGAAACAAGAAGACAACAAATCGTATGTGCACTGGTCTGTCAGAGTTAACCTTAGAACAACTCCTTTAAAGTTAACTATTTGCATTTTCTTATTGAAGTGCTTCTAGTCCTTTTTCTTTTTTGACTAGGAACCATTTTTTCATTGGAGACAGGCTACAGGAATTCAAGTTTTGGCCGATTCCCCACTTTCTGCTAGACTTTGCACTGGTGTGAAGTTTCCTCTGTGTTGGTAAGTTACCAAGAGGGACTGCTCCGAAAGGTTTGAAGATTTGGAATCTCTCCAGATCCGGTTGGCTACTGTTTTTCTTAGTGGGCATTCACTGCTTTTATAAATGAAAAGTAACATTGAAGTGTCTTGTTTTGAACTTCTGTCACTCAAGTTCCTCTGGTCAGCAGAGGACAAAGAGTGCAAGCTGTAGTCAGAGCTCCCTCGTTACTTGCTGTGGAATCTGAAATTCTTTATTTCTGAGTAACTGCTTGGTAAGGCTGTATTAAGAGACTGCAGGATGAAATTCTTGAGATTTATGCTGTCTTCGATTTCAGGTGGCTGTTGCCATCTCAGAAGCAAAACCTAAAATATCAATAATTTGCTTGTCCACTGTGTAGTTGTCCCTTTGTGCCCTCTCAGTCGTGCTGGCCACCATCAGTACCAGTCCCTTTGGATTCCAAGGCTGTGGTGTAGAGGAAGTCATTGAATTCAACCACATTAAAAATAACCTTTCAAGTTAACCTTCCCGGGTTATTTTTAACCCAGATCCAGAGGGAGAATGCCTCTCAAAATAATAGCAAAACACAGCCATGCATGCCTGCACAGACCTTTGTTTTGGGGAGACCCCAACTGTGGTTTTAACTCTCCATTTCCCTGGAGGAGCTCAGTCCTTCCCCAGCACTGTGTGAATGAGCGAGGGGCGATCCTCCCTTGCCGAAAGTCCCGAAAGGGGCCGTGCGGTGCGCACGGTGAGACCTGTGCTTGCTGGCACCTTCCTGTGGGCTCTGAGCAGGGAGAAGGTTCTTAGACGTTGTAGTTAACGCTGTCCCGGCTGCTGTGAGAGCTGATACACAGCCCTTGAGCCGCTTTCCTGGGCACGGAGGGGCTGCAGCAGCCCCGCTCGGAGGTGGCCGTGGGGAGGGGTGCGGGACCGGGCCCGGGCCGTGTCCCCGGCAGGGAGGGCGGCTCGGACAGCCCCGTTCGCTCCCGGTCCCGGGGCGGACCCGGCGGGGCGGGCGGGACGTGTCGCCCCCGGCCGGGTCCCTCCCGCCCCGTACTTAAACCGGCGGCGGCGAGCGCTGGTCCCGCTGGCACCCTGACCGTGTCACCCCACAGAGCATGGCCCCGACGTGCCTGCGGCCCCTGCTGAGGTACCGCTCCTTCGCCATCCTCTTCCTCACGCCGCTGCTGCTGCTGCCGCTGCCGCTCGCTGTGCCCACGCGGGTAAGTGCGGAGCCCTGCTCCGGCCCTGCTGTGCCCCCTGGCCATCCCCACTCCAGCCCTGCTGCCCCCTGGCCATCCCCACTGCAGCCCTGCTGCCCCCCGGCTCATTNCGGCTCATCCCCACTGCAGCCCTGCTGCCCCCCGGCTCATTCCCACTCCGGCCCTGCTGCCCCCCGGCTCATCCCCACTCCGGCCCTGCTGCCCCCCGGCCATCCCCACTCCCGGTGCCTCCCGGCACCCAACCCATCGTACCAGCTTGATGCAATTCGTTCTGGGCCAAGACAAGCCCGTGTGTAGCTGGCCGGCGCGTTTGGAACTGTCCTGCACGATGTCGTAGCGATTGTAGTGGGCTGAAGGGCAGGAGCGCGTCCCCCAGCTCTCTGCTGAGGCTCTGGTACTCCCAGCATGTTGCTTGGTGTCATTCTCCATCCTGATGCAGTCAGCCTTGTGTTGTATGAATTGGTCAGGATTTCAAATGCCATGTCCTCCAATTCATCCATCTTAATTCCAGGGATGGCGATGGCACAACTCGTTTGCGTTCAGTGGAGTTACACCAGCATAAAATTGGAATAACCTAAGGAAGTTTGGGCTTTAATGCCTTGTAGCCTTCTTGACCAAGTGTAAAAGCTCAGTTCACAGAATTTTAGCCTGCTAGAGCTTTGGAGGCTATTCTAATGCTAAAAACAGCCTTTCTTCTGAGCAACTTGTATTGCTCAGTCTTTTTTAAAGTACTGGAAAATTTTATCTGTGTTTATAAACCAAATTGCCAACCCTTCAGGTTTACCTGTGTAAGTTATACCAGCCTGGCCTTTCAGTTGAATGGTGGTGCTTTATATAGTGAGGAATTCCTGACTACTTAAGCTCTACTGTCTCAAAATTAGGAAAGATAATTTCCAAAAAAATTAAGTATGTCTTCAGTTTACCATTATTTGTAGGCATATTTTGTCATTAGTCAAACCTAAGAAATTACAATATTTCACAATTGGAAAGTAGTATTTCTGTCAGTGACTGCTTTTTTATCTCTCAGCCAGGAGGCAGGTCACTATGTTTTATGTCAACTGTACAAAAACACCGAAGAGACATTCTGTGGCTGTTCCCATAAATCACAGATAGGTATAGGTAGAAGCACAAATATATATTTAATTCCAAATCTTTGGTTGTTTGAATTGGCCATGGTTGTTGGAGTTAATTTATAAGCATGGTTGTATTTTGAACTTCGTATAAATTATTTACTCTCTCCTCTATAAAACCACTGTTTTGAATTTTATTCACTTGTTTATTTGTATTTCATACTAGCAACAGATTAACCACAGTCAGTTCTAGCCCTGCATTGCTGCAGTACAGCATGAATTGTATCATGAGCTGACCTTGTGTGTACAAAGGGAAGAGACTTCAACAGGATCCACCTGGTATCTTCTAGTCTCTGAAGAATTTTTCTTTTCCAAACTTGTGCTGTAATTAATCTGGAAACTTTAGGGAAAAGCAAATTACTTACAAAAGGTGTTTTCTGGTTCCTAAACTTCTCAACAAAATTAAGGAATACACAGCCATACTTGCTAATATCACCTGATGTCAGTTTTTAAGTGTCACTGTCACACCATTTATTTTAGCAATAAAGTCACATTTGTTGTATTACAGTAAAATCCTATAAACACATGCCCTAAATAGGAGCAAATACTGAACTACAGAACACTGACTTCAGCTTTCAAACAGTTCACTGTTAGCTAATGAATGCTTGCTTCTCCTTACAATTTTTGGAGTACAAACCACGGAAGGCTGGGATACATAAATGCCTGATCAACAGCCCAAAAAGACAGGTTGCAACAATTCTAAACTAGGGAATCCTCTTAGGAAGTAGAGACAATATGAATTGGGAAAGTAGTTTAATACCTATAATGTGCTTAGTCACAAAAAAAAGGATAAAAATAATAAAAAGAAAAAATATAAAAGAGTTTTACTTAGGAGTTACTTTAAAAAGCAAAGAACTTTTAAATTATTCAGTGAAATAGTTTCTGAGCTCAGCTGTGTTATTGGGCATACATCAAAGTGAATTTCAGGCAAGCTAATCATCCACATTGGGAAATTTGGGCATCCATTAAAAATAATTAGCTCTATTGCTGTTATTGGCTCCTAGATGTAAAATCTGCTGATCTCAACCACCAATAGGTACTTGCACACAGCAAACTGTGCATTTACCTAGTGGTGGAAGATTCATTTTTCTCACAGTATTTATTTTATGTGGATGTATTAAAGCCAACACTATGGTCTTCTTGGTCAGAAAGATTTTTTTATACAAGTGACTTCAGAACATGATTTAAAAGCACAAGTTTAAATCCTCATTCAGCATAACTTATTAAGGTACAGACAGGGAGTGTGTGTGAGCCCCTTGTAAGCGCTACCAATGTGTTTCTTATCTTTAAAAACAGTTTCTAATGCTTAAATGTGTCTTCTATTATGTTGCAGGAGGCCAAATGTGGATATGTCATCATCATCATGGCTGTGTACTGGTGCACTGAAGTGATCCCCCTGGCTGTCACCTCCCTCATGCCGGTGGTATTTCTCCCTCTACTTGGAGTTCGGAGTGCTAAATCAGTAAGGAACTCGTGCAATCCAGGTCTGATACAGAGAAATCCAGTGCTCTGATCCCTCATCAATGTTTAGCCAACAAGTCTGTATTAGTGTTCAGGGCTCTTATATGGGAAGATGCTGAGCTACATTTAGCCAAACTGTTAAGAGTGGGGGGCCTGAGGTGGTAGAGGGGAGGGTCTGTTTTGGGCATGGATCCTGCTGGAGAGCATCCCTGTAGTGCCAGCTGTTTGTGTGTTCCCAATCTATGAGAAAGCAGTGCTGACAGTCTTCTGGGAACTCTCAAAATGCATGGGACAAGCTGCTGAAAGGATAGACAGCATGGTGCTGGCAGGTATGCTGTGTCCTCCCCAGATCTCATCCTGGGCTGTTTGTGCTGCAGGCACAAGGCACAGGCTCTATTCAGGTTGTGTAGCCCAGCTTCACTACTGCCCAACAAGCCAGTAAAGCCTGGTGTGGTTGCTGAAGGTGCTGAGAAAGCCCTTTTGGAGCTCAATATTTCCAGCACCTTCCATACTTTGAGCCCCCAACTGTGTTTTAGGAAACAGGTATCATTTTGCACAATGATGCACAAAGAGCTCCTGCACAGGCAAGGCAGCAGTTACACAGGATTTCAAGGGTTCAGGAAACTGCAGGGAGCTGTCAGGCAGCAGCTGCCTCTTGTTCCAGTGTTGGCTGGGGCCTGGTCCAATCCATGGATTTGAGAGGGTGGTAGGCAAACTGCGTTAGTGAAGCAAGTATTTTGGCCTGACTTACCTTCTCTGTCTTTCAGGTGTGCTTGCAGTACCTAAATAACACGAACATGCTCTTCTTTGGAGGGCTGATTGTTGCAATTTCTGTTGAGCATTGGAATCTTCACAAAAGGATTGCACTGAAGGTCCTTCTGTTTCTTGGGGTGCAACCTGCACTGTAAGAGTATTACATAGTTTTTTTTTCTTACCTCTTGTCAGTTTAGCAGAGCCCTAGGGATGATACGTAGCAGTCGGCAGAGAAAGGATCCTTCAAGAGCCAATTTAGCTTGCACAGAGTTTCCAGAAATGAAGTCTAGCAACAGGAACAGTTTATTTGTCCTTTATCCAAAACTAGCATCTGACTAAATTTTAGAGGTTTGCCATTGGGGACAAAATTTTGACAGGCTTAATCATGCACTGGGATTCCTTCAGTGAAGGTGGCAGAGCTGTCCTAGAAAGTAGTCTGGCCCTGCTCTGTACTAGTGGATGCTGCATGCATCCCTGCCTGGGCTTTGCTCTCCAAATTACAGTGACTACAAAGCCTAGCAGCATCTGTTCACTTTCTTCCTCTCTCTTCTGCATCTTTTTCTCTTTTCAGCCTCATGCTGGGATTTATGATAGTCACTGCCTTCCTGTCCATGTGGATAAGCAACACAGCCACCACTGCCATGATGGTTCCCATTATCCAGGCTGTCCTGGATCAGTTGGACAGCACGGAGCATGATGTGACTGTGATGGAACAAGCAGCTGGGCAAACAAATACAGTGATTGAGCTGGAGGAAAAGAGCACATCAGTGTCCACTGCAGCCAATGGTAAGGGCCTACTTACCAATAAACTGATGCTACTGAACTTGCTGCACTCAGCTCCCCAACCTAGGAGTGCTATGTACCCTTTCCAAGGAAAGACGAGGGTAACCTGACTGAAATCCCTTAAATACATGACATTTAGGTTTTACAAAATAACTTTCCATTTTCATGGCTGCCATTTTGTATGTTAGTGCTAGGTCACAGACAGGTTGTCATGCTCTTTCCTTCAAGCTGGAGTCATCCTCCCGCAGTTTCCCTAGATTTAACTGCCTGTTTAGGGAAGTGAAGGGCATATCCTGTGGGAAATAACCATCCAAAGCCCCAGCATCCCACTTTCTAAATTTTGTGATTATCAGTGGGGATTCAGCTTCTAGGCCGTGTAGGACTATTTGAAAAAGTTAGGTAAACACAATCTGTTTTGGTTCTAGGGTAATAAATACCTCTTTATTGACCAGATTGTATGTGGAGGTGGGGAGAAGAAAGAGGACTACTTTAAAAGCCACATGGAAAAGAGGATCTGGTGTAATTTGACTCACAATAGACAAACTGTTGTTGTATGGCATCTTACCCTGATGCTTGATTCCTCAAAGTCCTCTGCCAGTGCTGTGGTTCTACAATAGGTTTCACTTCATTTGAAAAATGTGCACAAACTCAGACCCTCTCATTTCACTGCTCTGCTGTGGTGTTACAGAGGGCTATATTATTTAATATGATTAAAGATCAGATTCCAAGTGTAGTGAAGATAGTAAGAGTGTGCAAAAAATACCCTTTGATATTGTTGAGTTGGTTGTAATTGCCATCAATTCTTTCTCCTGCTGCCTTAGTCCAGTCAGACTTCAAGATTAGAGTGTTAACCTCAGAGAACAAAGGACACAGCAGTAAAGTTTCATGGTTATTGTAAACTGACATAATGCCAAGCAAGTATTTGGGTTTCAGTGGTTTTTTTTTTCTTCCTATATTCACATCTGTTAAAGCTAGTTGGGTTCTCACTGTGGAATTGGAATGGTTCCAGTGACTGCAATATTTGGCTGGTGGTAAGCCTCTCTGTGAAAGAAGACATTACTGGTGAGGAGCTGTGGCACTGATGTGGACAACGGCATCCTTGGATCATGTAAACCCAGACTGTCAGCCACTTTCTTCAGTTCCTCATTAACATTAGTCTGAAGTGTTTAGGGAGTTATCTGTGGGTTTTTAAATTTAAATAAATGGCACATACAAACTGGAAGCACTAAGCCTACAGACCCTATCCTGAACTCTTTGCCATTCCAACTTTACCTGAGGCAAATAATTTTCTTTCTGTCTAGTTGTAAGCAATGAACAAGTCCCTGATGACCCCAGATCTTCTGAGGAAAAGAAAAAGAGGAAGAATATACGCAAGGGAATGACACTTTGTGTATGCTATGCTGCCAGCATTGGAGGAACTGCAACACTTACTGGAACAGGACCAAATGTGGTACTGAAAGGCCAGATGAATCAGTAAGTAATTTTTGCTGCTTCTTTTAGTTACACTGTCATGCTGTTTGTGTGACCAATTGACTGGTCTTAGATGACAGTTTCAGTTGTGAACTTCAAGGAATAAGTTGAGGAACTGAGACTGAGAAATGTGTATGAAGTGTTGGGCCTCATTTTTTTTTGCTTCAGCATCTTTTAAAAGGCAGCTATGTGATGGAATTAAGGTCTTCTGAGAAAATTGGAAATACTTGCTGGCAATCGACATGCAAGTGGTTGATTATGAGATATTGGTTCTTCTGTGTCCTCTTTTTCAACTGAAATACAGCACATCAGAAGAGGAACTGCAGTAAAGAGCACCAGAAGAATGTAGATTAACTCTACCCATAAGCACACTGAAGAGAGCTAGAAGGAGCTTGGCCCCTCCTGTAACACTGTTCCTCCATGTGTGGCTGTGGAAACTGAGCAGTTGTGTTGTTCTGTCATTGCTAAACTGAGTTTGGGAACTGATCTACATGGAACCCAATCTGCAGTGGAAATTCTCCAACATTGCTTCCTTGTGTTGCGAGTACTTCAGCCTCAGCTGCTACATTATCTGTTGGTTTTAACACCCAGCTGGAAGTTTGCTATTGATATTTTTCCTCCGATCATTATTGGCAAACACAGAGAAGAACAAAAATTTCCTTTCTTAAAACACTGTCTTCCTTCTTTCAAGCCAACTAGCAACTTTTTCATCTGTTGAAGGCAGCAGAAGTACAGGTATTAATTTCAGGAAAGACATTTCTTGCTCTCTTATTAGAATGAATTGGGAGGAAGAAAAAATATCCTGTGTTGAGATAAATGAACAGACGTGTTGGAAGTGAAAGGTATCTAGAATGTATGGGAGAACTTTCAGCCACACTTGTCTGACTGAGACCTAAAGTATCAACATAAGCTCCTATATGCATCAAAGTAAAACATAGGGAAAACTGATAATCATTTAAGTTCTGCTCTGAAATCAGGGCTGCCTTCCCCCAGGACTTAAGTTAGGCTGTGAATGTTACCTATGCTTACTTGTAATGTTGTCCTAGATTTACATGCATAATTGTCACCAGCACATCTTAAAGGGAGAGTAGATTACTAAATGTTTTGACATTCATACAGAAAGTAATTTATTTGCAGGTTATACCCCAACAATAATGATATTGTGAATTTTGCTTCCTGGTTTGGATTTGCATTCCCAAACATGGTCCTGATGTTGGTGCTAGCTTGGCTTTGGTTACAGTGCTCCTTCATGGGACTCAAGTGAGTATTTATTTACACAATATTGTGTAAACCCCTAAGTAAGTTAGTGCAGATCAGCTTACTGAGACATCTGGCTACAACAAATGCAATGACAAGTTATTAATTTTGTAGCAGAGAGCAGGTCCATTTCACAGAAATGTTGAGGTCTGGAAACCTTTTGTGCTCATGGGAGGTACATTAAGACAAAAGCGTTATACATTCCTAATCTTCAGACAGAATTGCCTTTTTGTTTTTCAGTCTCTCACCTGTGAATTTCAGCCTTAGGAGAGCTGGCATAGCTGGTTTGTAGCCATTGATTCAAACTAGACTTTTTTGTCCCAGATTGCTCCAAATTGCCATCCTTTGATAGACCCCATTCTTCTGTGAGAGCTGGCATATCCCCACAAAATACTTTTGCACTGTTGTAATTTCTTTATTTATGGCCTCTGCTGTGGTGTGTGTCTGTCCCCAAGAGTGACAGCTTCAGAGTGATAAGGATGTTAAATCCTTCTACTATATTCATACTTACAGTATTTTTTTTCTCCATTTTCCTCAAAGCTTAAAAAAAAGCTGGGGCTGCGGGACAGAGAAAACTTCCAGAGAAAAAGCTGCATACAGTGTGCTGAAGGAAGAAATGAAGAAGTTAGGCTCTGTCTCTTATGCTGAATTAAATGTCCTCCTCTTGTTTGTATTGCTGGTGCTCTTGTGGTTTACCAGAAACCCAGGCTTTGTAAAAGGCTGGGCTTCCATGCTCTTCAAAGGAGGAGAAAAGTAAGTTTTAGGGTTTTTTTCCATCTTTTGCTGTCTTGGCTATTAATCAGATTCCCTCGCTCATACATTCCATTTTGAATGTGGGGTCATCAATTCCAATTTTACCTGACTTTACATGTTTGCTGGGCTTGATCCAGTGGCTTGTGCATGACAGTACCAATCATCTATGATTTGACAGTTTGTACTGCAGTGAAAAGGCTGGAGACTGAGACATGAGCAAGCTGAACTTCCTAAAAGAAGAGAAAATTCTGTAGTGCTGGTCTCAGTCACACTGACGTACACCTTAGTATTTTGTTTATGAGCTCAAATCAGTTGCAGTCACATTTGAATATTTGGTAATATCACCATTAACCAATACCTTAAAACTCACTGGAAAATTGATTTTGTGCTTTGAATGGCTTCTTTGCATAGTGTTCTTGCATGGCATATTAGGAACATAAAATACATGTTGGGACTATTATTCAGGGCATTTCTTTAGATGTCTGTCTTTGAGATACAACTATTGTATCTTGGCTTCAGCACAAAGAAGGAGCCCTGCTCCAGGAGGGATGAATTGTCATCCAGGACTCTGGTTATTAATGTGTATCGTAGCTTGTTTCTTTTATTATTGTGTTTATATTAGGGCAGGTCTGAAAGACCTCAGACATGAGCTATGACCCATTTTGCTCAAGCCCCAAATGGGATGGCAAAGATCATTGACTAGAATGCTGGAAGGCAGCCCTTTTCTAGGAGAAAGGTGTCTGTTTTCTAACCTGTATTCTCTTTTCTTCATTAGGTATATCACTGATTCTGTTCCTGCTATGTTTGTTTCCCTGTTACTGTTTATCCTTCCTGCTCAAAAGCCCACATTCACAGCCTGGAATCCAAGCAAGTCTGACCCTGAACAGACTGAAGAAGGTATTTAAAAGAGGGATTGTAGTACTGTGAAACAGGTAACCCACTCAGCTAACAAAGCACAAACATGCACTGGATTTGCGTGCAGTTCTTTAGAGCAACTCTCTACCTGCTTTGTTGGGCAGGGCTGGGGCACAGTCCATGTGTGTGTTGCCCTCACCCTGTGCAGATTTCTCAGTACTGTGCATCTGCCCACCAGTACCTTATAGAACAGGAGACAAAGTGTCTTCGCTCTCCTAAAACTTGTCCTACTTTTCATTTCTCACTTCAGATATAAAGCCATTTTTATCAGCCCCGCTGCTAGAATGGAATGTGGTTCAAAGGAAGATGCCCTGGAGCATTGTGCTGCTGCTGGGAGGAGGTTTTGCTTTGGCTGATGCAAGCGCAGTATGTCCTGACATCTATTTTTCTTTGACTCAAAGGCGAACTTCTCTGGTTTGTTATCTAGTCCTGTATTACTGGGCATGCACCCAAAGCCAAACCCAATAGCAAAGTTCAGATCTGGAGAGAGATCTAAATTAGCAAAAACCAAGGAGAGGTGAATGCTTGTGAGTTTTTCCAGGAATTTTTGTTCTCTGACCAAGTTTCTTTAATTTGTCCTACCTCTTGGAGACAGCTGAGTAGGTTGGGATCTTCACTGTCTGGACAGTCCAGAAAAGCATCCTTTCTTATTTCTGTAATCATCCCAATCTCAGCCCTGGCTAGAAAAGTAGAAGTATAGATACCATTTGTCAGGGTTTCAGAACCATTTGAGGTTTGTTTAAAGGTGATATATCTTCAGACTTAAAGCAAAACCACTGCTGAAGTGGTCAGAAAGAAAATCCTGGCTTGAAGCTATATTCATAAATTCACAGAAAAGGCAGCTAAATTCCCAAAACAGGAAGGAATCTTGAGGTGGACTGTATTGTTTTCTTCATCACTGCTAAGATGCATCTAAATCAAAGCAAATGTTAGCTATCAGGAGTACCATACTTTGGGGCAAGTCATGTTCACATATAAGTTTTGTGGCTAATTAGGTTTAAACCATGGGGCAAATTAAAGCTTTGGGCCTTACATTCAGCTACATACATCACACATAAATTATTATAGCTCCAGAGCATTAAAAACGATCAAGTCAGAGATTTTGTAACCTGTTTGTGTCAATTACTGGCTGTCTTCTGACAACAGAGCATTCATACAGAATCATAACCTTCAGAAACCTTAGAAAAATGTGCCAAGAAGCTTCTGGGCCATACAAAAAGTATTTGCAATGGCCTCAGAAAAAAATTCTTGTTTAGCAAGAAAACCATAATTTTGTAACCTATGTTTGAGCAAGTATTTGGTTTTCAGAAGAATCAGAAAAGTGGGATTCAGTGTTATGTCTAGTTGGCAAGGAATTTCTTTTAGTTTTGTGATAGATCATTGTACTGTCCTGGATGGTGTTTGTATAATTCAGGACTCCTTTAGAATTATTTGACAGGAATGTTGCCCATAACATGGCTTCTAAACTTCACTGAAACCCACTTTTTTTCTTGCAGAACTCTGGGCTCTCAGCTTGGCTGGGTCGTCAAATGACTCCATTAGGATTTATCCCACCATGGGCCATTGCAACAGTGATCTCCCTTATTATAGCTGTCTTCACTGAATGCACCAGTAATGTGGCCACAGCTACCCTCTTCCTGCCTGTCTTTGCATCCCTGGTAAGATTGCTTCTGTCCTGTTACCCTGTCAGCTGGAGGATCAGAGTTAAACTGGGTGGCAAAGCAATATTATATTTATTGTCTTGGATGTTGCTCCAGTGTACTTAAAAGGAAGCCAGGTCATGCCTTCTGTAAGGTGTGTGCCTTGGCCCTGGAGAAAGTGAAGTGGCAGTCACTTTTTTCAATACAGATTAGCAAACATCAATTACTTCTGGTCATTTTGAACCATCAACTTAGAACTGGAAAAACACACACACACAAAACACAAACCAAAACAAAATCCAGCATTTTCTGATGATGATTTTGGATTACTCATCTTCACATTTTGTGCTAAAATACTAAAAGTGGTAGGCCTGATTATTATGAATGTGTAATTTCTCATGGTAGCCCAGAATAATTTTAAACTTAGGGAGGAAAACCTGGTAAGTTTTAGTGCCTTTTCTGAGCAGAATCGAAACTGTGGCATAAAGACAAAAACAGGTTACTTTGTTCTTTAATTAGGAAAGGACAAGCACTTTATTCTAGACTATTTCATCAAAGCAAAATTACCCCAGTCGAGGTACTGAGCTATTAATGACTTAAATTGACACTTAAGTTTTGCATCCCACAGAGTTTATGTAAAGTCTAAGAATGTCACCCCACGTGCCTAGTAATTATAATCCCATTGCTGTGTTCCTGGGAAAAAGGGTGGTCCGCGGTCAAAGAAAAGATTGTTGGATATATTTGACCAGAAATCTAAATTATACCATAGAGCAAAACAAACAACATGAAAGAAACAAGCCTTGTTTTTAAGTATCATGGGGCAGGAAAGAACAGCAAGTTACCTTTAAGCACATGAGGATTTCAGAATAAAATGTTTGTGAATTATTCTGGTGATGTAATACAAGGAACAAAATAAGCCTAAGTATCTCAGTGGTCTGGGGTAGATTGGTCCTTTATGGTTTTCTTTTCAAATACCCCCCAGAGTGATATTCTCTCCATTTCATTGCAGGCTACATCTATCAAGATCCACCCTTTGTATGTTATGCTGCCTGCTACCCTCAGTGCTTCATTTGCCTTTATGCTACCCGTTGCAACACCCCCAAATGCAATAGTGTTCTCTTATGGCCACATCCGCGTTTTGGATATGGTAAGATAATTGCCTTCTCTCTTATCTAAAATTCTCCATTGCTTTCTTCCTGAAATATGGTGAGAGTTTAATTTTCTTTGCAGAGTATTTCCAAAGTACCAGGAAGCTCTTATGGGCTGTAACTACCACTCTATACCCCTCTCTTCTGCAGTGTTAATATTGTGATACAAATTCACATCTCTGAAGTAACAGTTCTTTTCTCACAGCTTTGGCAGACATACAGACTGGCCCAAGTGAAATGAAAAACTGACAAGTCATAAGTCCCTGAAACGTGAAGGGTTAAAATGCAGTCATGCCCTGCAGTGTTCTGGGGCTTTGGCGAGTGTCTAAAGCCTTGTCTCCACTGGAGCTGAAAGCAGAAGGTAGCAATCAGTAGCCCTTGGCTCTGGTCCTTTGATTTTCTGCCAGACCACACAGGGCAGGTTCTGGGCGGAACACACAAACATTACTGGTTTTCTAACTGGGTATTTGAAGAGGGCATAAGCTGTTCTCTAACTAATAAGAATGACTTGTTACACATGCCTTAAAGCTCCTAGACTGGTTATATACATAGCAAAGTGCTCAAAGACTTTGCATAGTGTGTTCACTTGTATCTCCACCTAAGCAAGAGCAGAAGGCAGTGGATACAAGGGCAATTTCTGTGATTTATTTGACCATCTTTCTTGTGTGTGTTCAGATAGGCCTTACTGCAGTTTGCTGTGCTGGTGTTTGGGTGTTGCTGGTTTGGACTTGCTGTGCTGGTGTTTAGTTATTGTTGTTGGTTTGAATTTTTTCCTCATAGGTTAAATCTGGAATAGTGATGAACATCATTGGAGTCCTCAGTGTCACACTGGCCATCAACACATGGGGAAGACCTATGTTTGGGCTGGACACATTCCCAGCCTGGGCAAACACCACTATAAAACAGTGAGCTGTGAAGAATTCGTGTGTTAAACAAGGAAAGTACCCTTAGTACTCCCTATTGCTTAAAGTCCTGTATAGAGTCTCATCACCCCTTCAGATCCAGTGTTGGGTGTTTGCTCCCTTCCAGCAGTCACACATCAGTTCAGGTTTCAACCAACCCAGTCTTACTCCAGCTGTGCTGGAGCCAAAAGCGTTTGCAATTATACAACCTCAGGTGTCGGGATCATAAGTATGATCAGGTGATCTGTTGTACCTCCAATCAAGGTCAAGAATTAGGATTTTGCAGTGGAAAGATCTGTGGGTGTGACCTGGGATTTGCTCCCAGACTTGCTGTGTATCCCTGTGCAAGTCAGTTCATTTCTTTTTGCCTATTTCCCCTCCTAAAGAAGATGTTATGGAGCCTATCTAGTTTACCAAGGTATTATGAGGACATAAGGGTCAAATTCCTGCAGCCATAGTGATTTCCCACCTCCTGATAATGGGTGCAAGGTGTTAAGTTACAGAATCATAGAATTCTGTATAAAAGATCTGGCATATAGGATAGTGTTGTGTAGGATACTCAGTAGTTATATTATTAATGTGAATTTTCTTTATGGAACTGGAAAAACACATTTTTATCTAGAAGTGATGGAAATATTTATGCACAAAATGACCAGGTGCTTTTTTGAGCAGAAAACTGCTTCAATTATTGATTTCTGTGCCTTTATCTTTTGTGCTTTTTCACGGTGCTAAGCACCAAAAACTGTCTGCTGAGTGTTCCCAAGTGCCACCAGTGGCTCCCTGTCTTCCCAGCTGGCTGCATGTGGTGCAGCCTCACACTTCTTCCAGGGAATGGTGGAGCATGTGGATAAGCACTTCCACTTGCAGCGTCTATCTAAGGAAGAGGCCAGTTCTAGTGCCAAGAATTGGCTTGCTCACAGATATTTGTCACCACCTGAAACTTATCACCGTATATTTTTGAAGAAAGTGAATCCAGGAACAGTTGAGCACCTTATGTCCTTTGGCAGTCACCACTTAATGCTGATTTGCATCTCTAGGTATCTAAATGCATTTGAGAAAGGGACTTCTCTGCTTTCAGATGGACTTCATAGTGTAAGAACATGTGCTTTTTGCCAGGTACATGGTGCTTGTTCTGCTCTGTCTGACAAGTAAGATACAGGGGAGCTTGCATGGGTAGATGATACTGAGCTTGGCTATCTCAGTTCATGCAGACCAAAACTCCTCTAAAACCAGTTCCAGCTAAAAGCTGTAGGACAAACACTTCAGTGTCCTGTTTGCAGAAAAGAATGTTCTGAAAGTTTCTTGAAGGGGAGAAATTGCCCTCACCTCAGCTAGGGGAGAGCTTTGCTCTGTTGCTGGACAAGAAGGAAGCAAATACTATTGTCATCAAGAGTCATACAGGGTGGTTCATGGTCAGGAGTTCTGGGCCAGGGGAAGTGTGCACGTGGGGTAATAGAGTGTTGGGTTTGTTGTAACTTTGAAGCATCAGACGTACCACCTCTCTGTACTGTTAATAGAAGTTTCTTTTTGAGACACTTTTATCACACCCTGTGATTGATTCATATTCAATATAAATGGGTGGGTTGCATAATTAGAGCCTGGCAAATAAAAACTTTCTAGAACTGTCTCCCCTCCTGTATAACATAGTGGACCACTTGTTTCTGCATTAGCTTCCACTGTAGTACAGTTGCCCCAGTAAGATCCAGGAAGGTACACACTGTAGTGAATAATGCAAAGCAGAGGTTTGGACGCCACTCTTATGTGTCTTCAGACCTGAATATCAATGATTTCTCTTCTTTCATCAGCTAAGTGATAACTCAAGTTTGCATCCCTGAAGATGCTCAGGTAGGACCAAATCAGATGGCATACCCTACCAACTGTCCCGTTCATTTCAGAGTAAAGGATTATAAGAATCTAAGAAACACAACCAGTTTTTCAGAATTAATGTTGTACAAACTTTCCAGTGTAACAGGCACAAATGGGCTTTTCTTCAGCATGAAGCATGCATGGTGTCCTGTTCCAGTGCCCTGAGTAAATACGCATTACTTACAGTGGACAATGCAAGGACAATTGCTTTGTGGCTAGATCTGGTTTACAGCCCCTTCAGCTGCAGGACAAGTATCATGATAGAAGCTTATCAGGCATGGCATCTATTTTGTTCCTCATCAAAGGATTATTGTTTTAGATGCAGAAGTTGTGATGGTCCTAAGGTAGTGGCCTAAAAGAATCCCTTTGCCCCCACTTTAAAACATGCACCCCCAGCACCCACAGAAAAGATGGGAGGATCCTTAGTGTGGGTTTTGTCAGGGTAGGTTATTCAGCCACCCTGAGTGAGCAAACAGTTCCCATTTTACCATATGAGGGCAGAGTGTGATTCCTTGTGGTCAGTGAGTCTGCCAGCTGGCCAGCACAGCTGGCAGTGCTGCTTCTAAGGAGCTAAATTAATGCTTTCTTATTTTCTGCCCACTCTCTATGGATCCTTGGCTTTTCCTTTCTCCACTCAAAATACCAGTTTACCAAAATACCAAGTTGCTAATGCTGTTTCTGCAAATACTGAGTGTCACAAACCTGCCAGTGTTGTGATCTGGACTCGTGCTTGGGAACAGTCTCACAATTGTGAATGAGTTCATAAATGACCAAACTACATGAAAACATACAAAGGGAGAACAAAGATATTTCTTGACCATGTGTTGAACATCTAGATCTGTGAAATAGAGAAGAAAAACCTCTCAGCATTCTCTATATGATCAGAAGAAGTCCCCAAGCTGAAGAGTAGTTTGGATTTGTTGGTGTCGTCCACTGAGTTCTGAGCAGTGGGTAGTGCATTCCAGCTGAATTCTGATCTCACTTGAACTCAGTCTTTGGTTTATTCAGCCTTTGTTTTCCAGCTCAGGTGTGTTATCACTTGAAATAGCAATAACCTGGTTGTAGCCAAACCCAACATTTGCTGACAAAGTTGGAATTGGACAGTTGGTGAAAATCAGCCCAGAAAAAGACATAGATCACTGAATGAGTCCTAGCCAAAATGCAGCAGTGGTTCCCTAACATACTGCCTCTTCCTTTTTAGTAATGACATATCGTATACGTTTTTACATGCTTCGCATCTTTTTTTCCCCAAGTGTCTGTGCTAAATATGTGAAGAAGTGGGTGGTAATGAATCTTGAGCCCTTGGATCATGTGAGAGTTTTGACAATGTTTTCCGGTGTGGGTGAATAAATGTGTGACTTTGACAAGTCTCATCAATCTCTTTGTGCCATTGAGAGGTTTTCAACACTTTTGTACCTTGCACCACAAGGCCACCTGTCTGCTGCTGCAAGAGACTTGGGCTCAGCATTTGTCTGCATGGTTTAATGGCAGAGTGCTGATTCTCCTCTGCCCAGAAGAACCATCCCAGTGGCAGCTCTTCAGTGTCAGATCAGACCTTCTGATACCCTTTGTGTATCTTTGCTGGCCCCTGTGTGAAGGATCTGTGGCACAGAGAGGGCTTGCCATGCCCTGCAGACTGCCTCTGCATGGCAGAGAAATTCTGAGGGAAGTACAGCCCTTACCATTGGGAGCACAGAGAAGAGGTAGGCATGCCATGCTGCCCTGTGGCAATTGGGAACTGCTTAATACAAGCTTTGGTAGTTATTTAAAAATGGAGCTGACTATACTGAAACTATTTTTGGCCATTTAGGTTTTTCTGGAGCACTTAGTCAATAGTTGCCATTCATTATGGTGTAAATGTATATTTACATTTACTGTAGATTCTGGCCATGAGAAAGAGACTGTTTCTTCTGTCAAAGAAAAAATGTTATCCTTCCCCAGTTTTCTTCAGTGCTTTATTTACCCACACAAAATTATTTCCCAGTCTTATTTGGCACATAGCACTTCAGTGAGTTTTCATAAGCTGTTTCAGGCCAGAGTACGAGCCTCATTATAATGTTCATAAAATATTTTTAATAGACAAACCATTTTCTTGAAAGAACTGAATGTTCTAAATCTAATTTATTGTAGTTTCCTTTTGAGCTATTCTTTGAGAACAATAACTTGGGTTGGGTCTTTGCAAATATTTTAGAAAGCCAGCTGAAGATCAAATTTCCACCAGAAACAAAGTTAATACAATCTTTCAATTAAGGAATGATGATTCTGGAGGAAGTTTCTATTTTACTTCAATATTTTGCCTTGGCTATACGGTCAGAAATCAGAAACATAGGAATGTATATTGCTCCTGGCAAATGGCTGACTTCAATTCACCTGCTGTCCAGGTGTCCTAATAGAAGCCTCATGTATTTTTAACCAACTTATTAATGAAAAACATAAAATGCATTCTGACACATGACATTTAACCTTGAATTTATCTTTGAATTCCAGTGTTTGTCTGAAGCTGGAGGAGTACCACAGTCACAGAAGTACACGTGCCAGTGCCTTCAACAGACCAGTCTTTTTACACGATTTCATCCAATTTGCAGCTTGCTTCAGTGGTGTTCGGCATCTGCAGATAAAGTGGTTCCACCGTGACTGTTATTGGCGGCCTTCTGAAATGCACATTACCTGCCAGTTTCTTGACCTCAGAAAAGAGAACTTAGTGAAGAGTTAAGCCTTTAATTAAATATGTTCTGACAATTGTTTTAGTCACTGAAAACTATGATCTTGTTTCTATTGAATTACAATTACAGCACTGGAGTAAAAAAATTGCAGACTTTGTGCTGGTTTGTTATAAATATAACATAATGCATACTATGCTCTCTGTTATTTAACCATATTTGCAGCACAATGCTCTCCAGTCTACAGGAGCTGTCTTGCATTCTGTGGGTAAAATCCTGTCAGCTGTTGTCCATGTTAATGTCAGTTTGCATTCTATTCCAAAGCAGTGGGTAAATGGGTGAACAAGAGGGGATGTCTTAGGTTTCATGCACTGGTGTAAAACACTTCCCTGTTTCATCTCACTTGATCAGTTTTCAGTAATGAAATTGCTGGATCTTCTTTTCTCTCTGGTGCAAATGCACTGCACTATGGTGTCACAGAGGAATCTTTTGCAGCATTTCACTTCCTCAGTGTTTACCTCAAGATTCAACAGCATGCTAGACAAGACTTTATTTTCTCTTGTGTCTCATAAGACCTTGGTGGCTTCAGGTCCCAGAAGTGGCTTCATTTAAGAGCTGTGTCTCTATGCCAGTTCTAATGAGTTAAGATAAACTTACTGCCCTAAACCATCACATTTCTGGGCAGGCAACAGCAATGATAGCAGTCTTGTCTCTATGAAAGGAGAAACTGAGACAGCGATGTCATTCATCCTGGTTCTATGACAGTAGGACAAATTCCTGGCTCATATTTATATTAACGCATATCTTGCAAGTTTGGCTCACCTGACATTTAAAAAAAAATTCAAACTTTTCTTAGAGAATGTTCTCGGTTTGTATACTAAAATCCTGATTTTCAAGTTTGTTCCTACTTTGATGGACAAGAATTGAGATGTTTGACTTAACTCTGGCAAACCTACATGGTGATTTATTTTTGTGACCAATCCTTTTTTAGGATTCTCTCCTCTGAAATCACTCTTGGGAGAGAAATCCTGTTCTAGAATAGCGGTGCAGACACGTGGGATCTATTTGATCTCTTCTTTTAGCTCAAAGTCTGTATTTACTGGGGAGTGACTTGTTATGTTTTGATACAGTAATAGTAGTATTCCACAACCACTAAAATGTCTAAAAAAGTAACCTTTTTTATTAAGAAAAAACTATGCACGGATCCTTTTTATATGGTTTTTGTAATCCAATTCCCAGGGAAAAAATCATACTACATAGGAAAAGATAGTATTATAGAAAATTGCTAAGTTGGATGCCAAAAATGCTTCAACGAATGAAAATAGAAAATAATTAAATTACAAAAAAGGAAGACACTAGAAGGGTTTCAGGTAAGTCTGTAAAGATTGCTTCCACTGCTGCTGCTCACTCACGGAGCATTTGCTTATTAATGGTTTTACTCTGAGACAACTGTGTTTTAATTAATGAAGAATTATGTGCAGAGGTTGACAGAAATCTCCTTGGCTGACTGTAAAGTCACTATGAAAAACAAAACCCAAAGCTCCAAACTTCGTTCAATATCCAATATTCACCATTAAACTTTAAACACAGTTTAGTATTTTAGGGTGGATTCTCTCCACTTCCTTTTGCTCTGGAAGTGATGAACTGTGGCTTTGTCTAGTACAAAGCTAAAATGAATTTTCTGCAAATACAAACAAAAGTTCATCCTTTTTTAATCCTTCCCAGCTCAAGGGTTATCTGGGGAAAAAAAAACATGCCAGGAACATTGACCCCAAAGCCACATTCTGACGGCTGCGAGACTGCTTGGCCTCTGTGGCAGACGGACAGAACACCGTCCTTGTTCCTGTCAGAAGGAATGTTCGCCAAGAGTCGTAGGAGCTGGAGTCTCAGGAATGTCACTCTGTGCTCGCGCTGGGTGCCCCTGGCGCAAGCAGCGCGCGTGGGACTGGCTGTTTCCCCTCAGATGGTGAAATTCTGGAGGGCTGGAGGCTGCGGCAGGACTGTGCCGAGTGACGCGGTCAGGACAAACCGATGGATTTTTAAACGACCAACATTGGGTTTTACATCAATCGCTGTGCAGGCACTCGCGGGGTCGGGAAACCCGACCCTTAAAATGACCCGCACGTGTTCGAGGGGCGCCGTGTCTGGGGACGAGTGCGACGGACTGCGTGTGAGCGCACGGCCGGGAACACGAACGGCAACGAACGGCGCCTCCAAGAGCCGCCTCCAGCGCAGGGAAGGCGCCCAAGCAACCGCTCCGCGCCAGCGCCGCGTCCACAACAGCCACGGCCTCCGGCCGCGCCCCGCCC